>JBBPBQ010000003.1:811980-847594 GCA_037974755.1 Cicer yamashitae | reverse complement strand
TTTTCTTCTATTTATTTGTTTTATTTTATTTTTATTACAACAATAATAATTTTGTAATCGTATTTTAATATAATTGTATAGAAACATTGACTCAATTGAATAATAATATTTTAGCAAAACATATATATTAACGTAGATTTTAAACTAGTCAAATATTTTATTAAATATTTGAAAAAATATAAAAAATATGGATTAGCAAATACTATTTGATTTGATTTGAGTCTGAAAGAATGTTGTTTGTGTTAAAAATTTGACACTTAAATAGAGATTGAATGTAACAAAAATGTCTAATTTACATAAAAAATAATATGATAAATCTTATGATTACAATATGTACACTTATACAAACATTAAATCTACCTATAAATTTTTTAATATTCATTATTTATACCGATCAAACAACTAATTCACTTAATAGAAATATTTAAATAATATAATACATAGAGAAGATTTTTTTGTCTCGAAAAACTTAAACCATATTGATATTATATTTTAAACATTTTAAAATTTATCTAAAATAAGATAATTCTTATAATTTGGATAATAAAATTATTTTTAAAAAATTAAAAATCATTACAAATAACAATACAATCAAAATTAAAATTTATATTTAATTATTTTCATGATATATATATAATTTAAAAACAAAAACGTTACGTTAAAATGGGGTTGAAATAGTTTTTTTTTTTAATCTTAATTTTTAATCGTTTTCTATTAAAACTAAAAACTATGTAAATAGGTTTTTGTCTCTGTTTTTATGCTCACTTCGATCGCCTCTTACTATTCAACCTACCCTTTCACCCAAAACTCCAAAACCACCCTGACTTTGTCGTCACCCAAGACCGACGTTCCACCTTCCGGCAGGTTTTTCCGGCACCGCGGCACCGTCCTTTCTTCTCTATCAATCGTTTAGTCCTGGTTCGTTTCTATTCATCCTTACCAAGTTTTTTCTCTTATTTATTCTTCTTTTATGTTGTTTCAATTGGTGTTTTGATTCTTATTTTAAACATTTTAGTTTAGTTTTGATTGTTGTTTTGGGATGTTGTTTCATTGAATTATTGTTCTTCTATTATGTTGATTTTTTTCAAACATCGTGCCTATGTTGTGAAGGAAGAGAAGGGATTTTTTTCAAAAATTGTGACTTGATTTTTTCTCTTATTTGAGATTGATTTTCATGTGGTTTTTGAACTGTAGCCTTGAAATTGTGACTTGCAAATTATTTTTTTAAAGAATCTTGATTATAATGAATAAGTTATTAATGTTTTTGCAAGAAAAAATATACTCTGTGTTGTGTCCCTTAAGCATGTATGTTAGAAGTTTGATATGTGACCGATATGTATGGAAAAACATAAGTTCAGAGGCTTAAACCTAAGTGGATCTGTAGTTACCGTGTGAAATTAGTTTTTAAGCTATTCCAAGCATAACTAGTTCAGAAAGACGATTAAGTGTACATAGCTTGACGATTTGGTCATCAATCTAACATCTCGCCGTCATAACCGATTGTGTCCAGTACCAATCAATTTAATGATCAGTTATAATATCCTAATCAAATCACCATTTTTTACATCACTGCCCATCTTCTTCCTTTAATTTTATATCTATTTACATGAAGCTTGTTGGATACACGTTTCCTTCCCAATGTTGTGAGTCCGTGAAATTTCTTGATGGCATGCGTCAACAACACAAGAACAAGAATGTGCTCGTATGTTGGTTAAGTGTCAGTTACACAAGAACGTGCCTGTATCGAATGTTGGTTAAATGTCAGCTACTCTTTGATTGCATCTTATTTTTAGGCAGAGTATGTCTACTTGTATTGTATGTCTGATGCTGTTGGTGATTCTATATCGAAATTTTCTAACTTGAATGGAGCATCTGTTTTTAATCTGAGTGATAGTTTTCTGTTAATGATATGTAAAATTCTTCAATTCTGTTAATGGTATGAGTACTTGAATTCCTTTTCTCTACTAATATGGGTGACATTAGCTATGTGCTCATTTTCGTTTCCTTATGTTTTTTTCTTCCTTTTTTTGAAATTGATTTATTTGCTTGATTTTCAATCCACTGATCAGATGATTGAACACAAGAACAAGAATGTGCTCGTATGTTGGTTAAGCTCTTCCTGAGTATCATAAGTGAAATGAAGTCATTTTTTTTATTGATTTTGTGGATGTTACCTGTTCGATCACTATGAATATAAGGATTAACTAAAACTCAACAAGAACTTCATTACGTCGTAATTAAATGTTTCCTCATCTTTCCTAACATATTAATTCAGTCTGATATTGTGATCTGTTAGGAAAGATGAGACTGCTAACACACAACATGCTGTCATCAAACATAAGAGGCGTGGTGAATGGGTTTCCATTGCGCATCGAAGCAGGGAAAGTGGTGGAAAAGAATGTGGAAATGAATGGTGACTTTCTAAAGAACATGTTTGTCAAGATTGATTGGAAGGCTTTTGTGGAAGCTTCACAGTCCATGGGATACACTGAATTACCTGAGGAGGCTGACTCATCCATGTTGGATTCAGATGAGTTTCTGAACAGGTTTCACCATGCACTCTTGGAACTCCACCTTGAAGAAGGTGCTCTTGTTTGCCCTGAGACAGGACGGCGATTCCCTGTCAGTAAAGGCATTCCAAATATGCTTCTTCATGAGGACGAGGTTTGATTTTGTTATTAGCCTATTATCACCTTCAACTGTTTTGTAGAACACTCGTGAGTTATTATGTTCTTTGTCACTCCGTAATTAAAATGTTGGTAATGAAAAGAATTCAACTGCAATTTGAATTTATATAAAACTCTGTTTATGATGTTGTGACTGTGCTCTGGCTCACTGGTTTGGCTATTTATTGTTTGATAATTTCACTATCTTCAACTGCATGTTACATTAAATTGCAACACATTTGTGAGCTCCTATAACATGTCGTGTTCCCCAAAATTAACAATCCATAAGCCATAAGTAGTGGATATATATTTTCCTAATAAAAATCACCTAGTATGCAATAGAGTGAAACTTTGTTTAAACCCTTCAGCTTATACTGATCAGATGATTGAAGAATGACTTTAACGAAGCGGTATGTGCTGAGATTGTTCATATCAATAAAGTACATTACTGCAAACGTGATAGATCGAAACTGTGGACGAATAGTAGCAACATCATCCACTGCAGAACACGACATCAAGCACTCCCTTGAGTGTGGCCGATCCTGCAATGCAAAAGCAGCTGCTGTTGTTGGGGAAGTATTGGCCAGGCGGCTCAAAATTGAGGGTCTTAATGAAGGACAAGGAGGAGGTATTCATGTAAATGTAAATAAAGAAGTACAGAAGAAAGGATTTAAGAGCCAAACCAAGATTTGGGCTGTGGTAAATGCTCTTAAGTATAATGGAGTTAAACTCATACTTGATGATGAAGATAGTGACAATATTCCTTCATAAAATCTCTGAAAAAATAAAATTGCTCGGAACTATGGATTAGTCTAGTTTCTTAGAAGCTTTTGAGTCAGACGTAATTGAAAGATCATTAACTTAATTATTTCACACCAGGAATTTATTGATGATACTGTTTTTGTGACCATGGTAATGATATACAATACACTATTGATAATCTTAATATGATATAAAATTGGAACCGATAAAATTGGTTTGAGATGTTTTTTTTTCTGTCATTGTTTTTAGTCACTTTTATTATTACTAGCAGTTAGCAAGGTAACTAATTGAGGGCTGTGATAACAGGCAGCCTAATTTTATTTTATTTTTTCAAATCTAGCATGATTATAATCATACAACTTTTTGAATTTAATCTCTTAGTATATTTTTCCTCCACTCACCATTAATATATAATCAAGTTTGAGCATCATTGCATTCATGTTCAAGAGGTGTTTGAATTAATATTTTGTTAATAATTTAAGTCATTGTGGTCAATTGTGTTTCTATTTTCTCTTTGGATTGCCTGGGTTGTTAAATTTTATTTATGTATTTGAAGTCCAAAGACCAAAATAAAGGTTAACTAAAATATTATCTTTTTAGACTTTGTGGAATAGAAAACTCAAAGTGATAGTATAGATGAATCTCATCTTCATCCATAGCATCAGAGGATGACATAAGCACTCAATGCTATTCAACTCATGGAACTCTTTCTTCCACAACGAAAAGAAATACACCTACTTTCTAAAATTGTAAATTTCACTAAATTAATTATCTATGAATTTCCTTCCTCCAACTCTTGTGTCATTTCTTACATTTTTTTTACTTTACATTTTTTTTTTATTTAAAATTATAATGAAAAATATGTGATGAAGTTAAATTAGAATTAGAATTTATATTATATTTGAAGATCAATGCATGTATTCTACATTCAATTAGAGAGTGGGCTATGCAAATAGGAACAATAATTGTAAGGAATTCGGATCGCTATGTTCACTCTTAATCTCACACACACGTGTGTGTATATATATATATATATATTTTGTGCCTTTAATTGAAATTTAATTTGTTTCATTTTAGTTCCTTAAATTACAAGCCTCCATCAAATTATTTTTATTATGTTTTAGTTTCTTAAATTATAAATATTAAATATTTTGTTCTATTAATTTACAAAATATAAATATTTTGGTTGTTTAGTTACAATGTTAGACTCTATTAGAAATGACTATAATATTTATAAATTACTAAATTAGAATAGAAATAATTTGAGGGAACAAAGTGTCTAAAGTTTATAACTTAAGAAACTACAATTAAATTCTTTTTTTAATAAAGATTAGAAACATCACTTTGTTTAATAAAAAAGACGACTCCCTGTGTTAAAGCTAAGGCAAAGTTGCAAAACGAAGAAACTATGCACACTAAAATAACGGTAACATTATTAAAATACAATATAAGACACAAATATAATAATATATAAAATACAAATAAATCATATTTTGTATTTGTGTTCCAATACACAATATTATATTTATATTTTATTTTATATTAAATTTTCTGTTCTAGTAACGTTACTCCTAATATAAACTCCTAATATAAAGCGTACCTATACCAAGAATTAAATAAGAAACTTTTCTAACTTAAGTACATCGTCTCTAATATACTTTAATGTCTTTTTTACTAGTGGCATTTGAAAGCATTAAGCATGCAAAACCATAAAGTAACAACATTTCCAAATTCCAATTGGAAGCACGTTAGAAGCTGCGCTAAAGGATAGCTTAAAAATCAAATATCCATTTGATTTTTAATAAATTAATTGATTTTAAACCCACATTTTAAACCTAATTTCCTTGATCGTTCGGTGTAGTGTGCGTTTTTGGATAAATATTACAAATTCTATTTTACGCTATTAATAACCAAAATGGCATTTGCTTCTTATAATCTACTTTAGATATGTTGAGCTTAATTTGACGACAAACTCTACCAATTTTCAAAGACTGAATACATGCACTTTGACAAGAATATAATGAACAAGAAAAAAGACATGCATGATGTTAACAAGAGTTACTTTTTGTTAACGTTCTTTTTGAGCATATAGCTCCATAGAACATCAATTTAAATAAAATAAAAAATTGTCTACTAGTATTAGATAAGAGAACTCTTTAAACTTGCTTCACCTATATTAGAGGGAATTCCGCAATATATATGACATTCATAAGAGACACGCTAGCAAATATTCACATCATCACATGTAATTTACGTGTTTCATCAAATTAATTAATTTACATAAAAGATTGCAATACATCCAACTGTTCTCATAACTCATAACAAGAAATTAAGGAGGCAGTTTGGGACAATGATAGTGCCAACTGCCAAGGCAACAAGTGCGATGATGTTACATTGTCTTTTATAAGGTAGCTTTCGCATTTGATTAATTTCATCGTAATTGAGAGGTTGCGTAAGGGATTAAATAATATTCTATTTTCATCATCCCTGTCGAATACAATTATTTAGGATCAACAACAATGCTCTCGTTAACACTTTATCATCTTTTATATATATATATATATTAAGAAAATGTATAAATAAAATAGAAAATATTATTTTCTTAAATTATTTTTATTAGATATTGAGATATCATTAAGTTATCAATGTATAATAAAAATTAATGCATTGAAAATGATGCAAGTAGTATTAATTAAAAGATACAATTAAAAAAATTTATTAAAAATTGAAAAAGAAATCATTTTAGCATAATTTTTTACAAATAAGTGTGAGATGGAGAGAGTGTCTTATCAGCTTTTATTAAAGAAAAACACTTTTTTTTTGTATCAACAAGGGAATACAAATTTTAAATATAATACTTATGAAAAGACAAATTAATCCAGCTTTAATTTATTAATTCTAACGGAATATTAAGATAAATTAAAAAGATAAATTTTAACTATTATTATTAGGCATTAATAAATTTAAAAAAAATTAAAATTACAACTATTTGTTCATGTTTTGACATGCTTTGTATATTAAAAAGTAATAATTCACGTCATTTAAGTAGTTTATTTTATTTATTTAAAAAAAAAAAGATTTATGGAGTATTTAGAGGAAGAACTAGTTCGGTTAGTATTTTTCAGGTTTTCCCAAACAATACTTTTGAAGACTAGAGAATTCAAATCACAGTTGGCCACCTTGTTTATTTCTTTTCTTTTTTGAACAATTAATACCATGATGTTGATGTTGTTATTTGTTTTTTTGTTAAATGAATAAAATTAGTAATTAATTATTATGGTAATATTTTTTTCTTTTATAATTTTTGTTTTATAATTTTTGTTTTGAAAGTGTAAGATTTAACTATAATTTTAAATTAGTTATCAAATTATCAAAATAATCGTTAAAAAAACAACTTAATACTATAGTTTACAATTTGTGACTATTATAACGTTTTGATCATTCAAAAATTAATATAAATTTTTTACTCAAATATTAAAATAACATCGTCTTACACTCTCGAGTAGTACACTAATAGATTATCGAAAGAGAATATAGTAGAACTCCGTCGCAGGCAGAGAACATTAATTTGGTGGCGCCGATGGACGGACATTAGAACATGCAAAATTAAGTTGATCACTGAGTTTGATGCATAGCATGCAGTTGCAGTGACAATTTTGGGGAAAATGTTAGCTTAATATTGACCCACGAAAACCAATTTCGCACGTGTCAAATAGAAACCTAAAGCGTGTACTGTGCCAACGTAAATGCTGACGTGGGTAATTAAACCCAACAAACACTGCCGCTTTAATTTCATTTCACCTTTTTGGAATCTTCATTCTTTCTATTTCCACCCCCCTTCATAAATAAATACTCCTACCCCCCCTTCATTTTCATTTCATCGTTTCCTATCTATCTATACTCTTATTATTACATTTTACACTCTCTCTTAACTTCAATTTCAACATAGTTCTCTTTCGTCGTCATGAAGGATATTTGTAATGTAGTTCATGATTTGAAACCAACTTTGTTAATGGTTATGGTGCAAATAGCATTTGCTATTGTTAATATTTTCTACAAGCTTGCTGTAAACGATGGCATGAGCTTGAGGATCGTTGTTGCCTATCGTTTTGTCTTCTCAACTGCTTTCATAGCTCCACTTGCTTTCTTTCTTGAAAGGTTAATTACACCATCTTCATCATTTCTTTCTTCTATTAACATAAATATTTTTTAACACGTTATCATCGTTATTTTAAATTATGGTCGCAATTGTAGTTATGCTACAAATCTTTATATTACAGAAAAATACAATCAAAAATAGAACAAATTTTAAAATCTGTAATATTACAACTGTAGCTAAGCTTGCAGTTTGCATGCTGCAAATTAAAACTATGATTATGATTCATTAATTAATAGAGAATAATTGTTTATAGATGCACCCAAATGAATTAAAATTTGATTAAATTGAGTTGTAAGTGTATATGATTTTTTAGGAGCCAACATCGATGAGACGTGAGGTTTGTATATGCAGGCTAATATTTTATTAAAAAAATATGCATTTTCTAGGACAAGTATTGGAGAATGTTGTTTGGAAGAAAATGTCTTTTCATATAGTATAATTTAGGAAAGTGGAGAAGCTATATAGTGAAATTGCAATAATGATAATGGAACACATTATAAACCTAATTATTACTCCACTTGAAGAGAGAAAGAAAAAAAAATTAATGAATATGGTTTTTGTTGCAGGAAGAAGAGGACAAAGATGAGTTGGATGATACTGTTTCAGTCTTTTCTATGCGGTTTGTTTGGGTAAGTAATGTAATATGTGATGTTTTATTCATATGCTAATTGCTAGTTCCTCAATTATCGTTTGAATGTGATGCTTTTCTTTCGGTTCAGTTTTGATTCAACTTGCAGCGTCAAATAAATTGTAGTGAAAATGTGGATGCTAGCTAATTGTGCTGTCCACGTACTCTCTTTAATTATAAAGCATGCGTGACTATTTCTCCACCATTGATTTGTATTTCTAGTTTCTAGTTTCTATATTTACTTTCTCTTTTTCTACTAGTAGAGAGTTCTAATAGTAAGATATTTTCTATATATATATTCAAAAAACAACAAGCATATATTGCCTTTATATGTGTTTGGAGCAACTTATATGAATGAAACGTTTTCATTCTAAAATTATTACATTCATAAATTGCAATTTTTGTTGCTTTTATATGACTTTCGTGATCGTTCAGATTAAAAGTTTATTCGATGATTATTTCCAATCAATTCAATCTTCACTAATTAAATTATATTAGACTCACATGAGGCCGACCATTTGAAAAATATGTTTTCTTCTTCTTTATCGTGATGATATTTTCATAATCATATTTTTTTAGTATTTAATGTTTCGTTTTAAATTGCGGTCCATAACTACAATTATAGTTGCATTATTGTAGATTTTAATATCGCCACAACGACAAACAGTCGTAGCTGTATTAACTGCATTTGATCACATTTTCCCGCAATATAAAGATTTGCAATATAATTGTAACAGCAATCATAATTTAAAATAGTGATATAATGTAAATGTTAATATCCTATTATTTGGAACTTGAACAATTTTATTTCTTTTATATAATATTTCTTTTTATAGAGAAATGTTAATAAGTGATTACTCTAATCGGAGTAAATGAAAATATTTGTAGTAGGATGAAACCTTAAACCTCTTTCAAAATATTTGCAATCTCAACTTAAACCATTCAATTAATCCTTCAGGGATCCACGTAATAATATTTTTTATGTCAATTTCCATTCATAGTTTATATTTTATGTTCTTCCTTCTTAATCTTTACTTTTCATTTAAGTGTAAACAAGGCAATTTGATTTTTATATGTAGGGGAGCATTAGCTCAAAATTTCTATTTGGAGGCCTTGGCTTTAACTTCAGCAACATTTGCATCCGCAATGGCCAACCTTATACCAGCTGTAACCTTTATGATGGCACTTTCCTTAGGGTAAGTAAAGCATCATTTTTCCATAACATTATTTTTGCTAAATTTAAGCACTGATATGTTTTCTTATCTCTATATAGTATATAGAGATCTATTTTTTGGTACATAGAGATATTTTACTCTATCAAACCATTCCAAAAAATCTAACATTTGATTTTCAATATAATTAGCATTAAAGTCAATTTTCATTTGTAGTGTAACACTTTATGATTAGTTGAATATCTAAAAATTATTTGTTGTCCATAAAAAAAGAATACTTAAAAATCTTTAAGTGAAGTTGTACAAAAAAATTAACTTTTTTTTTTATGTGAAGGAGATGGTATATATTATTATAAACTTATATACAATGATTTGAGATCAAATCGAGACAAGAAATTTAATATAACAATATTAATATTTATAAGTTAAGTTAAGATTTAAAAATAAAATTAATTTTTTTAACTAATCTTATTTGTTCTGCTTTTGTAAATTAATAGTAATAAATGCATCGCTAGTGCCATCCAAGTATCAACAACTTTAAGTAAAGTACCCATTTCTAAAAAAAATCATTGGAGCTACATTTCCTAATTTTTTTTGTATAATTTTTACCATTCAATTAAGAGATCCTTGTACAATTGAAAATTAATATATTTTGGTACTATCGAATTAAATTATTAATAGTTTAATTTTGACACTATAAAGTTTCGAAGTTTTATATTTTTGATTCTATTTTAAAATAATTAATATTTATTTATTAAATTATATATAAAAAAATAATCAAATTTCTTCTATCCGGTATCTCTTCATCACATTATCTCTTGGTCGCATTCATCACATTATCTCTTCGTCGCACGCACTGTCTCTCCGCTGTTCTTCACCGTTTTTCTCTGCCATTTTTTGTCGTCTCTCCTTCGTTCTGCATTGTCTATATCTCTGTCGATAGTTCATTAAGAATTAAAAACGAACTAGTAAATAATGGCGTGCCGGCGACTGTGCGTGCGTGGTCGATGGCACCAAAACAACAACGATGCAAACATGAGCAAATTGAGAGTGAGACAAACAGAGAATCTTCTCACAGTGGTGAATTTATTAAATTTAAAATAATTAAATTAAAAAATAAATATTTTTATATAAATAATTTCATCAACTTAATATATAATATATAGATACAGACTTGAAAAATTAGTATACATATTTAGACGGATGTTTAAATCGGAAAGTTAGTAACATAATTAGACTGATCGAATGGAATATTTATTTTCAGCATGGAAAAATTAAATTTGGGAACGAAAGCAGGGAAGGCAAAGATAATAGGGACATTAACTGGAATTGGTGGGGCAATGGTCCTTACCTTCGTTAAAGGTGTTGAAATCAACATCGGATCATTCCACTTAAACCTTTTGCATAATCAAAACGGTGTCGTTTCGCACCCACACACTACTATCTCTGGTGGTAAAACCTTTTTGGGTTCTCTCTGTGCATTGGCTAGTAGCATCTGTTATGCATTGTGGCTTATTATTCAGGTCAGTTTTGGAAATACACTTATTATTATACCAATTGAATTAATTGTTTCAATTTTATATACATTTTGCTTAATTAATTAATTGTTTAATTGAATTAACATTGTGGCACACAGGCAAAGATGAGTGAAAGATACCCGACACATTACTCAAGTACTGCGTTGATGTCTTTTTGGGCGTCATTGCTTTCTATTGTATTTGCTCTCTGCTTTGAGAGGGAATGGAATCAGTGGAGATTGGGTTGGAATATTAGGCTACTAACTGTTGCTTATGCGGTATGCTATTTTTTTTATTAGTAAATAAAATGGTTAAGAAATTCATGACTCGGATACGATATTTAATATAATAATTTCAATATTTTATTAAATAATAATATTAATGTAATACTATTAACAAAATTAATTATATATATTACGGTTTTCATGATAGGTGATCTATTTATAAAAAAAAATATTATTTTAAAAAAGTGATTTTTTTAAATTTTAATACAATAAATTTTAATACAATATTGTTCCATGTATAATAATATTAAATACATAAAGACAATTTATAAAAAAATATTATTGTGTATTTTTAATGACTTTTATTATTCATTGTATGACTAATTATAGTATTTATGATATTTAAATATTGCTATTGATTATTAATTCTACATGAGGCTCAAGATAATCCATGTGAATTGGTTTATGCAGGGTATAGTGGTTTCAGGAGCAATGGTGGCTGTAATTTCATGGTGTGTACACTTGAGAGGTCCACTCTTTGCCTCTGTTTTTAGCCCTCTAATGCTAGTCATTGTGGCCTTGGCTAGTTGTACCATGTTGAATGAAAAGCTACACCTTGGAAGGTATATCAACTTCTTCTTTTTTTTTTTTTTACTATTTTCAAGTCTTTATTAATCATTATAACTAATAAAAATTATGTAATACAACTTTTTTTATATAAAAAAAAATTAATATATTAGTTATTATGTTAATTTTTTTTTATTTACCATTAATCGATACTTTAACACATTGTTGTTTAATTGTTTACCTAAATTTTGTTAGTTGAGTCAAAAAAAAGTTCTTTTGGATCAAGTTTTGATTTTAATGGCTCACTTGAACTTTATTGATTTTGTTTATTTCAGCATCATTGGAGCAGTGTTAATAGTATGTGGCTTGTATGCGGTTGTATGGGGTAAAAGTAAAGAGATGAAGAAGAAGAATCAATTAGTGCCATCACAATGCCATCATGAATTTGGCGCAGTTGAAATAGTGGTGAGGTCTTTAGGAGAAGATAAAAACAATGGTCAAGCTAATAATGTTCAAGTGGTTAAGGATAATGAAGTTTCACTGGCAGAGAAACATGAAGAGCCAAGTGAAAATGAAAATGTACAAAATAAAGAAAAAGTAGGTGGGAGAGAAGAAAATGCTTGTAATGCCTAATATGACAATTATGTATTTTAACCATAAATATAAACAAAAGTTAATATGTATTTGATTTAAAATTTAAGTCAAATACATTTTTACTTTTACTTATATTTTTTTATGAGAGAAAATATATTCACTACACCAAAATATAGATTTTATAACGCACTTTTAACATTGTTTGTTAAGTAAATACTTGTTGTTTTTTATTTTAAAAACATGTGGAGCCTTAAACAGCAGCGCTTTTAAAAAAAACGACGTCTTATGTGAACGCCTTTTAAAGCGTTTTTTCTAAAAGTATTGTCATAGATACGAACACTTATATAATAACAACGCATTTGACAACGTTTTTTATGAAAATGCTGTCACATGTATGATCACTTATTAATAACAATGCATTTTAAAGCGCTTTTTGAACAATCGCTATCATATGATGTAAGCCAACATGGATCCATTTTTGAAAAAACGTTGTTATAGGTATTACACAAGCGTTGTCATAAGGATATTATACATAAAGCTTTAAACTCTTAACTTATACTTTGTTAACAAAACATGAAATCTCTTGTTTTTTTCATTAAACAAATCTTATTCCTTGTTGCATGAAACCTTTACAAACCCGTTTCTTCATCTTCAAAACGGAACTCTAGCTTGTGAACCCTCTATGTGAACCCATAAATCATGAATCTAGAACTCTCAAAATCGCAAACACCCAGAAATCGCGCACACCCTAGAAATCACGCATGCCCAGAAATCACGAACACACAACCCTGAACTCCGCGAACCCATAATATAGTGGCGAGGTCTCTAGTTGAAGATAAAAACAATGGTCAAGCTAATAATGTTCAAGTGGTTAAGGATAATGAAGATTCACCGACTGAGAAACATGAAGAGGAAAGTGAAAATGAAAATGAAAATGTACAAAATCAAGAAAAAAAATAAGTAGGGGAGAAGAAAATACTTGTAATGTCTAATATGACAATTACATATTTCAATCATAAATATAAAAAAAAAAGTTAATATAAATTCGATTTAAAATTTAAGTCAAATACTTTTTTTTACTTTTGCTTATATTGTTTTATTAGAGAAAGTATAATATTATATCAATGCTTATTTTGATTCTTCAACTTTAAAATACATCGTAGCATAACAAATATTTGAAGAATATAACGAAGAAAAAAAAGATAATTAAACACTTCAACGAACAAAATGTGTTCAATTGGGTAGTCTTAGATGGACTTCACACTGTTAGATACAATTAAAATTTTAACTATGGTTGTTATAATGTTATGATTTGAGGGTGAAAAAAAGGTCCATACTAGACTCCAACATTCAATTGTCATCTAAAATTGTCACTCTTGTAAATTTGTCAAGGATGCCATAACTTTTTCCTAATTAACTTTTGAAAATATTTGGATTAGGTTTAATTTTGCGGATTTTTTTTTTCTTTTGGTGAAAGTTACCTAATGAAAATTTTCTGGACATAATTACAAGTTATCTATATGCTCACATAAATTTGGTGAATAGAAATTTACTACCTCTAGTTATATATATAAAAGAATGACGAGTCAATAAAAATTAATATATTTAGTTCAAATTTTAAATCAAATAAATCAATTTTTTAATCCATCTTTATTTTATATATAAAATCGGATGTAGTATTATAACAATTGTGGTGAATTGTAAATCACTAAAAAAGTATTCCCCAATTGATAGTCATAGACCAATTCTTTTTTCAATGCATAAATATTGATTACCGAAGTAGATTTACTTGTCACAATAAGATAATTGCTCATACAATCTTTTAATTTATTCATAAGATGTCAAATACATTATCTGAATCACGCTTCTAATAAGAATTAATATTTTGTAGAGTTGAGTGAGCAATCATCTCACAACAATACATTTTTTCATAATAGTTACCTTAATCGAAACTTAAGGGATCATGTTAGTTTGGGACAATACTATTTTGATCTAGGTCGAATTGGGCCAAATTAGGAAAATGCCTTAAATATATTCTTGCTTGTTTTGACACTAAAAAACTAACTTGTTGATGCTTAATTTAATACTAAAAATCAAGTAATGTGGTAAACAGAAACCACAAATATATGATGTATGGATGTTGCAAAAGTTGTGGGTAAAAAGCAAATTTATACAAGAAAGGTAGAGATGTTATGCAAAAAAGTAGGATAAAACAAATATTGGCAAAGAAAATAAGATAACTTCTTATTCTAAGAATCTTAACTTTATGACACAATGCGTTCGGTAAATTAAATACTAAAGATAGATATGACCAAATTGTATCAAATCAAGCACTTATTTTCCACAATTTGATTAACTTTTTTTTCTTTCTTTCCCTTTCTCTTAATTCAAGGGATTGCCAAACCCATAAACTAACACCAAAGGCCATCATGCTTGAATTTAAATTATTAATGGAATAAAATTGCCCTGAATAAGTTGCTTTTGGGAGGAAAAAGGGGCAAAGACGAGTAGTGAGAGTAAAAGCCTATAAGAAGGGATTATGTGATGTCGTAAATGCATAAAGCAGAGTGGCTTTATTCATAATTTCCATTCCACCAAAATATTTAGGTGGCAATTATAAGAGCCATAATTCAGCTTGAGTTAGTGCTGGCTTAAACATATAGTGGAATTGGCTAAAGTTAATTAGCTTTTGTTGCTTCTCATATGAACTATGGTCCGCACATGGAAAGAAAGTTCATTTTAATGGTCTTACTTAATATATGGATTGAAATAGATTAGACTCACTCACATGATTTACGACCTAGCTAACATCTAACTTAGGTTATACCGGTTTTTTTTTATAAAAATACGACTAAATTTTTTTTTAAGTCTATTTATTTAGTTAAAAATATTAAATTAAATATTACCGAAAAAATCTTTTAAGTCTAGTAATTGAAATATATTAATCTACATCAAATTTTGACATATTTAAAGGTAATTTTAAAAAAAAATATTTAAAAGTATTATTATAGACATAGAATTTAAATATCAAAACTAGTCAATAAAAAAATAAATATAGAATTTAAATGAATGTCATATAGAGTTAGATTATCTAAAAGGTCATATTATATATCAAAATAAAATTTAATTTTACTAACTTATCACGCCAAACCTTAAAAATTGGCCTAAAATAGATAATAGACAAAATACCTCTTGCGGTCTTTTAATTTAATTTCAAATAATAATTTAGTCATTTTTTTTTATTTGATCCTTTAATTAATTTTAAGTAACAATTTCATTATTTATGTCTTAAGATATCAATATTATCCTTTTTGACAAAAATCCAAAAAGTTTATCACCATCTTCAAACAAAATTGACAAAATTAGTAATCATCTTCAACAAAATTCATATTTTCATCAAATTTATAAATCAAATCTTTAAATTAACCCATCTTTTCATCTTCAACAAAATCAAATCTATCAAATAAAGAATTCTCATTTTAAAATTTAGGTTATGAATTTGATTTGGAGAATGATAGAAAGAAGAAGAAGATATTGTCTTGGTGATTTGAGGATCAAATCTTAAAGTTTGAGTTCTTTATTTGATGGATTTGATGTTGTTGGAAATGAAAATGTGAATTTATTTGAAAATTTGAGTTATGAATTTGATGAATATATAAATTTTCTTGAAATTGATAATGAATTTTATGGATTTTGTTTTAAAATGATGATGAATTTTATGAGTTTTTATAAAAAAAAAAATATTGTTGACATTTTAAAAATATAAAATGAAATTGTTGCTTAAAGTTAAAAAAATGAGCAAATCAGAAAAAGATAAAGTAGCGAATTATTATTTAAAATTAAATTGAGAGACTGTAAAAGATATTTTGCATAAATAATTAATCAAACTCACACATATCATTTTCAAAATAAATAAAAAACATTGCAAAGTTTAGCCTGTTATCATCCCTATTATATGATTAGTGGATATTGAACAAAGGAGGAAAGGTTTGGTACCAAATTAATAACAATGAATATAATGATGATGCATTCATCAAATTATCTCTTCTCAATGTATCTATAATATTGATGTGATAAGTGTGAATAGAGTCTCATATTAATGAAATAGTAGATGTTGAATAGTGTTTAAGTTGGGACAATATTTAATAAAAATATTGTGTCCAATCATTGATATAGTTGATATTAATCTAAAGTAATTATTCCTATGTTATTGTATATTATTAAATTGAGGGTAAATCATAAAGTAATGTATTTGTGTTTAGAATTTAATTATTTATAGTCGTGGTTATTATGAATTTGAATAGTCTAAAGTGAATAAATGATTGATATTTTAATATATTTATGATTGGTTATAATGTATCTACGATATTTACCTTTTGATTTCTTAATCGATGGTTGATATTATTTAATTTACTTTGTAAAATGAGTTGCTTACTTTTAATGGAGTTAGATTCATTTACTATTATGCAATGTCATATAATATAAGTTTGGCAAGTTGTGGCTTAATTATTTAATTGGTTTATTCATAACAAAATAATGGAAATCTCATACCTCCACTAATCTCAGCCTTAAAAAGTATGTAACATTCTTTAATTATTTACAAACAAGGAGCTAGTTACTTTAAGCTTCTGATCCCAATCTCAGTTCTATTTGTCTTTAGAATTTAGTGATGTATTTGTAAGTGTCATAATCCACTTCACTCCAATGGGAAGCAAGTCAGCTGAGGCTGCGAAAGGTACTAGAAAAGTTCATCGAAAAGTTTGGCTCTCAAATTTATTTATAACATACGACAAAACAAAGGAAATCTAAGACACCCCAATAACTATAACCTTAACATTTCGAATACATTATGCTCTGTTTTTCTTAGAAACTCTTCATTACTTTTTATTTTTGCATGATAGAGATAGGACTTTCAAACCTTAAACACACATGATAGAGGGGAATAATATGTTATAAAGATTTCCATAAAAATTTAGTGGGAAGTATGAAGTTGTATTGGATTTCCATATCGTCAAGGTTTCTAGGTTGTTACATGTGTATATATATATATATATATATATATATATATATATATATGTGTTTGGATATATATTACAACCCAACTCGCATTTGTAGGTATTCATTTGAATCCGTTCCAATTTAGGTGGAGAAATTTTATTTTAATTAGATACAAATTTTCTTCAAAATTAAAACTCGAGGCGCGAAAGTGTTCATATTCACTCTGCACTCGAACATGTCTCGTTAGTAATATTATTGTTATTTTTAAAGTTTATATACACATATATATTCAATATAATATTTTTTTCTATATTAAGAAGTATAATATTCTCTCTATATAGAAAATATAATTTAAATATTTTTTAATTTTATTATATTAATTATAATAAATACGACTTTTAAATTTATTATTTTAAAGGCTAAATACCACCTGTGGTCCCTTAACTTAATTTCAGTTAACGATTTAGTCTTTTATCTTCTTCTTTTTTTCTCAATTTGGTCCTTTATGTTTTTAAATAATTTCAGGGTTACCCTTTAAGTGGGATTTCGTTAAGAAAAAGTTAAAAATATCTCTCCTCCGTGTTCAGAAAAAGTTACCCTTTATGTTTTGGAAATATTTCAGAAAAATATTCAAAGTTTGTTCTAAGTTTAGTAGTAGGATTGATTCGTTAAAACTGAAGCTATGAGGTATTTATACTCTATAGACATCACTTCATATCAGCGACAATCGTTCCTAGAGGTTTGATGAACATATGCAATGATCTAGATTAGGAATTTTTTAACTTTTTCTTAACTGAACCCCACTTAAAGGGTAACGCTGAAATTATTTAAAAACATAAAGGACCAAATCGAGAAAAAAAAAAAGGATAAAGGACTAAATCGTTAACCGAAATTAAGTTAAAGGATCACATGTGGTATTTAGCCTATTTTAATAAAAAAATTCATAAAAAATTTCAAACAAAACCCATAAAATTAATTATTATCCTCAATATAATGCAAATTTCATCAAATTCATAACTTAAACCTCTAAATAAACTCATATTTTCATCTCTAACAACATCAAATAAAGAATGAAAATATGAGTTTATTTGAATATTTGAGTTACGAATTTGATGAAATTTGTATTATATTGAAGAATATAATTAATTTTATGGGTTTTGTTTGAAAATTTTGATGAATTTTTTGAATTTTTGTAAAAAAAAAATGATAACATTGTTGACATTTTAAAACAGATCAAATTGTCACTTAAAATTAAAATAAATGACCAAATCAGAAAGAAAAAAAAAAGATAAAAGACTAAAACTTTAACTAAAATTAAGTTAAAGAACACGGGTGTTATTTTACCTATTATATTTAATAGCTATTTTATTTTTAAAAAAGAATATATAAAATAAGTTAACTAGTTTCTCAAATTGAACCTGAGTACTACGTTAGTTGAAAATATGACCCGACCAAATTCTATGCCGCAACTAGAAGTACCAATTCCAAAAAGAAGATTAATTAACATTTGTTAACAAAGTTGGAATTACGGTTACCAATGGCCACTGTTTTATGGAGTTAGCATATGCATACTTATACTATTAAAGTAGTAAATATGAAAGGTAAACTCTTCTGTATATTCTTAAATTTATAATATACCAGTGTATTTGTGACGTGATATTTATTTTATTATTGTTTTTATTTGATGTTATCTTACATTATCAACACTAAAATAGAGTCTACAAAGTTTGAACATGTATTCTGAATTTTGATTACAAATATTTTACCATCTGAGCAAAACTGTTTGTTGTGTATGCTGTTCACAAATTTTTAATATTTTAATATTTAAATAAAATAATTATTAAATAATATTGAAAATGTAATAAATTTCAATAATAAAAATAATATTAAAAATAAAATAAATACAATTTTAAATATTTTATTTTAAAATTATTATAAAACAGTTAAATAAAATAAATAAATTTAAATATTTTAATATATAAATAAAATAAATTGATTTTTAATATTTTAATATATAAGTGAAATTAATTACAACAACATGAAAAATATGTTATTAAACTAACAAATGTCATTTAAGTACTATATCTTTGATAAGAGTGTCACATTATCAAAAACGATGAAGATCAAAAAATTCTCAAAAATTAATTAATAAAAGAACAAAAAACTGATTTCAAAAATAAATGAACTAAAAATTCATTTTAGATAAAATAAGAGTATCAAAATACATTTAAATTAATCTATAAAAAGAATATAATTAAGTGTTGATAGTACACGAATACAAAATGTCCTAGAGTGTTCACCGGTATGTAATAAAGTATTTAAGGATTATTAGTATTTCTAAGTTTTTAAGAATCTGTAACATAACTCTCTCTTAAAAAGACTTAAGTTTAATGTCATTTTAAGATTAATCTCGTAATGGGTCTAGAGGATCGAAGTCGTGGAGACACTTTGGTGTACTACAGCCCAAAACATATCTGCAATGCCCTTGCTTTTGATAGCCACTTGAAGTATTTCTTATGCTTCTCGTGTGTCTAACAAAATTATTCGCATATTCAAAAAAATCAAAATAAAAAAAAAATCCTAATTAAAACAGAAATTTAGAAGTAGAATGTTGCACGCAGTTTTGCATAATCAGTTTTTCTATATCTAGCTAGTAAACTAAAAGCTTAAGAGTATCAAATGATAAAGTGGGAGGCAAGTAGAACCAAATTAAATTTAAGTTTTTTATTAAAAAACAAATTGGGCCTCTAAAAAATTATTTCCATTTTGAGTTGTTTTTTAGGGGAATAAATTATTTCTATTTTGAACTCTAACTAGTGGTGCTACTCCCTTTCCACTAAAACAACATACTCTTATCAGGGTTAATTCTGAAATTGAAATTTCACGTTCATTGGAATTGTTACTTTTGTGAATTTTTTTGCAAATATATTAGATATATATTTATTGTAATTAATATTTTTTGAAAAATTATTTATTATAGAAATTAATGTAAAACTACTTAGGCTATCTTACAAGATCACTCAGTAGATCGGAAATAATTAAGAATTTAATAAATTTTAATTTAAATATCAAAAATAAATTACAAATTCAAATTATCTATATTTCTTTAAGCACTTAATAAAATATTTTATTAGCCGTAAACTTACATCAATACACGTGTTTAGGGGGAGAAGAGGGTTCAATGTCGTTTTTACTAAGTTCTTATTTTATTTTTCTTATGAGTTTTATTGGAGGATCTTTACCTTGGGACATATAAAAAGCTTTCTCTTTCACGACATGTGTTATGCTCCAAAGCGCAACGGGAAATATGATTCAGCAAGTGCAACATTCTTGCAATGAATCTAATATTTCTACTAGAAATTTACGGATTTTGTGAATATTTGGTTGCAAATTTTGGGTGTTGAAGCTGAAGAACATTTTTGTGTGAAATATTTATATCTAGTACAAGCTTACAACAAGACCTGCAAAAGAAAATGAGAAACATAAAAAAAATGTGGTGACGCTGCAGATTGGATATGCTTCTGTCAATATTCTCTACAAACAATGGAATGAGCGTCATATAGACTCTTTATTTGTGAAAGGTACATGTAGACCCTTTGTAATTGTATTCATTTCATATAGTTAACTACCAAGAAACCGTGTAATAGAATAGGTGATCGTTGTTGTTATTTTGATGTTTAAATTTCTAATAAAAAAATGTCAAATCTATCTCGTATTTTTTGTATATGTCATTGAAAAATATTTATTCTGTTTTTCTAATATTCCTATTTATTAATGATAAAAATTTATATGTTTTTACAATATTCTTATATTCTATATTTTTTTAGTCAATTTTATAACATTAGTTTTGCTTGTTAATTGATTAATGACTAATTATTTTAGATTTTTCTATGTTTGAATTGTAATATTTTCGATCAATGTAATTTTTATAAATTTAAATGAATAAATATTTTTTTTATATAGTAAAACAACAGAAAAACCAAAAAAATAAAGGATATTCTTGTACATTTTTAATGGTAAAAGCTTAAACATAAGATAAAGGGAGAAAAATTATATAAACCGAAATTTATCATTTTAAAAAAATAAAGGAAAAAATTGTAATTCAGCATATAATTTAATATGGTAAGTGGATATTTTCTTTTAAAAAACAAATACTTATAAGAAAAAATTTAATTTGTATGCTCTAATAGTGGAAAGTTATTTTACATTGTCAGATAATCATATTCGTTAGACCATTTAAATCGTTTGATTTTTATCATAATTACTATTAAAGTCACACGTATGAATTGTTGATAGCGTAAAATTATTTATACTGATATTGCATAATAATTAAACTCTATAAGAAAAATATTTAATGGACATTCATATGTTGTATACACCTTGAGAAAGAAAAATATAAATGGCAATAATGTGATAAATTATCTTAAGAGATAGATTTGAGTTTCAAATGATGTGTATGATATAATGGTTTAGGATCAAAATCTACTCAACATTTGTTTGAGATAGATTATCAGCAATAACTCAAAAGTATGTTGAGCTTTCTGCAAAAAGTGCAGCAATGGTGTACCATTATCATTGTTGTCCTTGCTCACAACTAATCAATCTAGAGATCAATATGGTCGTCGATCTGAAGGTTGTTTTGCTTCTTCGGGCATTCAACTTGAGTTATGGGCTTGATTATTGATTTAAGTAGTCTTGATATTCTTTAACTTGAGGTTTGGAATATGGAGAAAGATATGTTTTAATTATGTCCTTAAAAAGAAATAACCAGAATGTTCTTTCATAAATCAGAATGTTCTTTTTATAAACCAGAATGTTCTTGTAATCAATATCGAGTTCAAGTAAGACATGATGTTCTTGATTTATTTCATGGTGAGATTGTTGATTGTTGTATAAATGTATTTGATCACCTATCTTTGAATAAATCACTCAAAAACACAAGTTAAATAACAACATAATCAAAATCATGATTAGTGATTAATTAACTATTTGTTTATCTTCAAAACACTTGATTTGGGATTTTGTATCAACAAGATTGAAATGTTGGATCATCGAAATTAAAATTCATTAGTCTTAGTTAGTCTAATTAGCTAGAATTGAACCATTGATTCGTCTAAATAAGAATTTATAAGTAATTGTAAGTGTAATTAGGTTATATCTAATTGTTGGATCATCAACATTAAAGTTTCTAAGTCATTGTTGGTTTAATTAGTTAAAATAGAAACGTTGGTTCACAAAAAATAAAATTTCTAAGTCATTATTGATTTACTTGGATTAGATTGAACCGTTGGATTATTGGAATTAAAATTTCTAAATCATTACTAGTCTAATTAGTATAGATTGAACCGTTGGACAATTCAAATTATTATTTGTTTGTCGTTTTTACGTGTAATTAAGTTAGATTGAACCGTCGGATCATTGAAATTATAATTTTTAAATCATAGTCAATCTAATTAGTTAAGATTGAACTGTTGGAATGTCGAAATTATAATTTATAATTCATTATTTGTGTAACTCGGTTAGATTGAGTCGTTGAATCGTTGTAATTAGAATTTCTAAGTCATTAATTGAGTAATTGGGTTAGATTGAACTATTTTAACATCGAAATTAGAATATATAAATCATAACCAGTGTAATTAGTTAAGATTGAATAATTGATCAACAAACTTAAAAATTCAAATTTTAATTATTCAACGGTTCAATCTTAACTAATTAAATTGTCTATGAGTTAGAAATTCAAATTTTAATGATCCAACGAATCAACATAACCTTATTACATTAACAATGACTTGAAAATTATAATTTTGACGATTCAACAATTTAATCTATCCTAATTAAACTAACTATGACTTAGAAATTCTAATTTTGATGATCAAACAATATTTCTCTAAACAAATTAGATTGATTATTACTTATAAATTATTATTTCAATGAACCAACACTTAAATATTATCTAATTTGACTAATTCTATAACTTAAAAATTATAATTTTAATGACTCAATGGTTCAATCTTAACTAATTAGGCTAATAATAACTTATAAATTCTAATTTTGTTGGTCAAACAATTAAATATTATCTAATTAGAATAATAATGATTTAGATATTCTAATTTCGATGATCCAACAATTTAATATAAACTAATTAGACTAACTATAATTTATAAATTCTAATTTCGATAATTCAACTGTTCAATATTAACTAATTAGACTAACTATATTTTTTATTTTCCATCTTAACGTTGTTTTATGATAAACTTGGCTATTGTATTTACTAAAGAATGGATTTGTCAGTTAATATGTCATGGTTTTAGTGTTTGGTTATGAATGATTTACGGTGTTTACAGAATGCATTCACATATTCAAGACTGAGTCTAGATGATGTGAACTTTAAACTTCAGTTATTAATAATTATAATGTATATAAATACAATATTTAAATTATATAATTTTAATATATATATATATATATATGCTATTTTTAAAAAAAAAATTAAAATAATACTTTTGAATTCTAATAATAATTAACCGGTGGTCTCCTACTCCCTTCCCATCAAAACAACAAACTAAGCATTTTCTGAATGAACAGTTTAAATTATTTAATTAATTATAGACAATCTGGGTGCTATAATTAAAGCCTTGCCTGCACTTGAAACTCAAAATTTCTTATGCCCAAAATTTCTGCCACTTCCATTGCACTACAAAATCCATAAAACACTAGAGATTTCTATGTGCCTGCATAACATTGCTTGCGCTTATGGTAATAGACTAATAGGCTCCAATATTTTATAATTTTAGATCCCAGACATTCCAAAAAGATATTGTTATTCATTTCATTAAAAAAGTGATCACTTAAATAATAAGTTTGAGCTTTTGAAAGATCTATCTATATGTGCAAACATCCAAGTCACAAAAATAATATATATACTTATACATTTTTTTATAACAAATCAAAAATTAAAGATATATTTCAACACAAGATGTGCTTAAAACAAATACATAATAAAGTTTACATATTTTTTATCTAATAACCAAAACAAATCATATATTCAAAGACCGAATCATAAATATAAATAAATATATAGGGAAATTGTTATAGACATATGACCAACTATTGACGAGGTCTCTATTTTTTTTTATAATATAATAAAATGAGTTAATTTTTTTAGATTAAATATCATTTTAATCTATACAAAACTAAGACTTCTTAATTATTAAAGTTACACTTTTTTTATTAGAGGCTTAATTTTCAAAATTAGAGCAAAATCTCTAAAATATTTAAGAGAATCCTCGTATATTATATATCTGACAAGGATATAGAGAAATTATTATATTAATGAAACATAAATAAATATGTTTAATATTGTTAAATCTTAGTTCAAATAATAAATGTCGAAATTGTTGGATTGAACATGTATCGGATTCAAGCAGATAAACAAATTTTCTTTTATATGCAGTTGAAGAACAAATTTGCTTTTATATGCAGTTGAAGTGTCGAAATATCACTACGATATGTCTAAGTACACCTGATCACATGTGTGATATGGTAGTTGCAGTACACACACAAGGTTATAACAAATTAAGATTTTACTTCCTCAATCCAATGCTGTTAATCGAGGGTCAATTAACCATAAGGCACAATCACTGTCGCGTATATATGTCTACCATAATTGACCAATGTTGAATTAATTAATTAAAAAAAATGCCTTTTTGAATTTTGAAAATCTGTGTTCTCCACTAAGTCCACTTAGCATTTTTGCTTTATATAAATTAACCATGTACTGCAACTTCTATAAGTTCATCACATTTTACCATTTAGTTTCTTCAATGTCAGCCCCAATTTATGCAGCAGCTATAATTAGTATATTAGGTGATACATTCATATAAAAAAAATCTAGTACAAGTTTAGTTTAGAACAACATCGGAAAAGAAAATGAGAGATATAAGGAAAATAGTGAATGGGTTGAAACCAGCCCTGATGATGTTATTGGTGCAGTTTACATTTGCTACTGTGAATGTTCTCTACAAGCTTTCCATAAATAATGGAATGAGTGTTAGAGTACTTTCAGCGTACCGTCTCATTTTCGCAACAGCTTCCACTACTTCACTTGCTTTCATTTTTGAAAGGTATTTATATACTTCATGCATTCATAATTTCATATCATATGATTAATTAGCCTTTGTTACACTTTTTGTTAATTAATTTATTGTTAACTTGGTTAATTAACCGGCTTTTCCTTTTTAAATTTATTTACAGGAAAAACAGACCAAAGCTGACTTGGAGGGTAGTTTTTATGTCATTCTTTTGTGGTCTCTTTGGGTAAGATTACATAAACGTCATAACCCTTTAATTTTTTTGTTGTCTTTTTAGATACGTATTTAAATTTAAATTGCTAACTAATATTATTGTAAGAACTAAGAAAAGATTAATTTTAACAATTTTTTAATGTGATCATATGCATTAAAATAACAGGGGAAGTTTATTCCAAAACCTTTATTTCGAGTCATTGGCATTGATATCAGCGACATTTGCTTCCGCCATTTATAATCTCATTCCTGCCGTCACCTTTATCTTGGCCGTCGCTTGTGGGTAAGTACAACTCAACTCACCACCACAACAACTATATATGCATCATAATTTTTTAGAAATTAAAAGTTGTATTTAATGACATTGTTTTTGTATATTTTGGTTCATTTACCTTAGTTACGAAAGATTGAATTTGCAAACGGCATCAGGGAAGGCTAAGGTGTTAGGAACAATAACAGGAATTGGTGGGGCTATGATGCTTACATTTCTCAAAGGTGTTGAAATTAACATTTGGAATTCCCACATTAACCTCTTACATAAGGACCAAAAGGGAACATTAAATCATGATTCTGTTAGCAAATTGTTGGGTATTTTTTGTGGTCTCGGAAGTTGCTTCTGTTTTGCATTATGGCTCATCATTCAGGTTACCTTCCATAGTTGGATTCCAATCATTTAATTCTAAATGGTTTTAAATTATGGTCGCAATCTTAAATTAAATTACAATTAACGTATTTTAGAAGTCCCTTCATCAACAATATAATTATATTTGTTTGTAGTTTTTTACAATATAAAAAAATTTTAAAAAAAATGTGAGAAAGTGAAATTATTATTATTAATAATTGTAATATTAATGGTCATTTAATATTCAATGTGGAATTTAAACTCGATCTTTGAGGTTATAAAATTAAACTATTATCATTGAACATTTCATGAATACCATTGTGCAATTTAACATCGTGATTAATTACAAGTAAACTCTAATGATTTGTTGTTATATAAGTAGTTAATTAATAGTATATAACATTGATGCAGACTAAGATGAGCAAAGAATACGAAGGTAATTATTCAAGTACAGCTTTGATGTGTTTAATGGGTGCGATACAAGCCACTGTTTTTGCCCTTTGTGTTGAGAAGGATTGGAGCCAATGGAGGTTGGGTTGGAATATTAGGCTTCTAACTGTAGCTTATTCGGTATGTTAATTAATTACATAAATTACATTAATTAGCGATTAGTATAATTTGTTGTGTGAAGTAATGACATAATCACTTGAATTGGGGGTGTTGCTGTTGCAGGGAATTGTGGCCTCTGGAATGTTTATTGTAATTGCATGGTGTGTAGGGATGAGAGGTCCACTGTACGCCTCTGTTTTCAACCCTCTGATGCTTGTGCTTGTGGACGTTGTTGGTTCCTTGATATTGGATGAGAACCTATACTTAGGAAGGTAATATTTATGTAATATATACATTAATTATACTTAAATTTCAGAAGTAAAAATATTAATTAAAAAATTAATATATCTAATCTTAATTAATATTATATATATCAATTTTTCAATTACAAATTTTGTTTATATTTTATTTTATATAGAATATATCGTATTTAATTACTTGTAATTTATGATTCAAGTCAAGTTATTTACTTGTATATTGATTATTATCTAATTTTTTATATGTGTAGTGTAATTGGAACTATTCTAATAATGATTGGATTGTACATGGTGTTATGGGGTAAAAGCAAAGAAATGGAAAAAGTGACTCATTTGGAAATCACTTCAGAAATTGAAAAGGTTGAGGTTGTTTTCACGTCCACAACGATACATTATGATAACATTAACTACAACAACAACATCGAGATTAATAGTAAGAACAACTATACTTTTATGATTAGTGAGAGGTCGTATTTAAGAGAGTAAACCTTATGAAGACAACAGATTTTAAAAAAGTGAAGTTGTATCACTTTTTTTAAGAGCATGTCCTTTAGAAGAGTGAGTTTGTACTCTACTTAATTTTTTTTTTGCTTTATCAATCTATTATGCTTTATTGCTTTATTTTATTAAATAAAAATGTTAAAATATAAATAAAAATACAATAAAATAAAAATTAATACTAATATAAATACATTAAAATCACTAAAAACACACCCAAAAAAAATTATAAGATTTCACTAAAATTGCCGTAACATCTGATAATATTTTTCATGTATTATCAATTATTCGACATACCTGTATTTTATTGACTTAAAATACATTTTACAAACACAATAAACCACATAAAGAAATTAAATGAATAACAAATCATCAAATTAACTTTAACAACTAAATTATAATTATAAATCAATAATAGAAAAAAATAATAAAAATATTTATGTTACGTGTATAGATCAAGTTTGCAGGTTCAAAATGTAAAATATGACACTCGAACCAAACACTATTGACTTTCAATAGATTGGTTTGAGTTAAATCTAAACTTAAATTAGTTGGATTAAGATGCATATTTAATTGGTTTGGGTGATCGAATTCACAGATTGACTCGTATTTACAATTATCTCTATCTATATTAGTATTAATTTTTTTTTCTAACTTTTTTATTTAAGAAAAATAAGGTAGAAAAAAAAATTCTTCAACTTTTTATATAATAAAATGATATATATATTCGTAATACATGTGATTTTCACAACATCGAAAGTTTTTGGCTTGATTAACTGAACATGCACATCTTTCTTATTTGTCATATTAGAGAATAAAGAAAATCACCAAGCCACCTAATAGGGGATGAACCTGCATACACAGTGGTCAAATGGAATAAAGAATTTTTTTCTTGTGTTTGCTTCTTTGAAGTTTTGTGAAAGTTGATATTAATTCATGATAGATTTTGGAGGTACAGTACACCAAGAGTGTCAATTATTGTTGCTAATTAAGCTGATCATTTATTAGGGCTAATATGGATGTCTTAATGAAGAATCATATTAACTTGCCTCATAAGCTTTAGGTCCGTTTGTTTCAACGGAAGAAAAATGAAGGAGGAGAGGTATTTTAATAAAGGGAAGGGAGGATTTTGATACAAGGAATGAAGGAAAAGTAGAGATATATTTGATTTTAAAAGGGGAGAAGGTAAAAGATTTTTAATGATTTTGTCTTTAGTTTAATTGGAAGATAGGAAATTTAGATGGTTTTTAAGTTATATAAGTTTGATCTCTTCTCCTCCAACCAAACACACCTTTAAGTTTAAAATTGTCAAATCGAACGTTTAAATAAATTTATTTTGATTAAGTGAAATCAACTCGTAGACTATTTTAAATTTATCTTATATTAAAATAATATTAATAAAATATATACAAAATTATAAGACATATATACTTATAAAATATCATAAATGTATTAATAATTCAAAATTTCAACACAATTGTAAAGTAAAAACAAAATAAAAAGTGAAATGAAATTACACAACAAATTAACATGAATCAAAACCGTGATGAGTTAAACTCTAATATGATTATAATCACGCAATGGTGAACAAAATTTAACTAACAATGAAGAAAATGAATCGATGTGATAAAGTAGATTAAAAAAAAATCAATTAAAAATTCCATACAATCTGAGTTTTACCCTAGTTTCTTATGAGTCCAACCGAATCAACTCAATTTCGTTTTCAAATTTGCATAAGTTTAAATTTACTAGCAAGCTGATTCAAAATTGATAACTAAATTCGTAAAATGTACGACTCCTTGAATTGAAACGTGAGTTTAACAACTTGCATATATTAAATATTATTATAATATGTTTCAAAGTAGTGTATCGGTTGTTCACTTTTAAGCTTATATAAGTAATTGCAGCTCTATTAAAAAAAGAAAAGTAATTGCACTTGACTAGATTTGTGATTGGACCAACGATCGATGGGTCACCGTGACCAAACCCGATTCATCGGATTAATTCAGTTATTCGTAAAGAACAGAACGAATAAAATGTTAACGAAAAGAAAGAATGATCGAACAAGTGTTTTATTTTAATGAACTATAAAGACCATCATCTCTATGTTTGGCGGTAATCATGTTGTTGGCTAGTGTCAAAATCAACACATATATATTCGTGTGTTTCGTTTGTATAGTTATTTGTAATATTGAGTAAGTTTGTTTCATTTTTTTTCATAAAAAAAATTATTTATTTTTATAAAAAAATTTATTATTTTAAGTAAAAGATCATTTTATAAGGTTTGAAAAGTGTTTATTTTAGATTTTTTTAAAATGATTTTGTTAAAAAAAAATTATTTTTTGACTAAAAATAAAAATCTAAAAATAGTAGCTTCTCGCTATAGATGAAAGAGAAAAACAAAACACAATTAAAAAATACGGAACTTAACTCATTAACGAGAGGAAATGATGCAATTACCTCTACCTTATTTTAAAAATCCTAAATTGCCCTCCGTTTATTTTTAATAAGTTTTTATCTATCCGTTTACTCGTTAGTTGTGTTTTTCTCCTTCACGCAGTGTCAATTTTTTCTCACGTTGTTAGTTTTCTCATTTCATGCGACACTCATCTAGGTTTTTCTCTAATAAATTTTGTTCTCTTTTTCGATTTTTCTACATAGTTGTTTTTTGGTTTTGTGTTTATTTATTATTTTTTTTAGAGTAATCAATTACAAGGATCAAATTTTAAAATGTGTCTACGAAATAGTCATTATAATTTAAAAATATATATTTTTACAAAATAGTATACAAACACGTTAAAAATCATTTTTATAATAGTAAACAAACAGAAGTTAAAAAATCTTTTTTTTTTAAATATTTAAATTATTTAAAACAAAAATCATTTTTTTTTAAGCTCAAACATACGCATCCATTAATATTTTTTTTTAGAAATGTTTTGCCAACGTCAACATATACATTATATATATGCCTCATATATTCATCAACGTGCAATTTATCTTTAACATGTCCTATATAACTTGTACTATTTTAGAATTGAAATTGTAACGTAAAAGAATGATATTATATCATATAATGTCTACTTTCATTTACACACTAATTGGTTATTAATTCTGCCCCTGTCTCTAATTATAAAAAGCAGCCAGACAACAAAACGTGTCTTTAAATATAAGTTAATTTTTAATTTATGTATTTATTTTTTTTTTTTAAATATAACTTAATACTATTAATTTGTTTTGAAATATGAAAAGTCATTATTAAATACATTAATACATAAAAAATATTTTAATTATTTTTTATACAAAATAAACACATTAATTATACTACTAAATTTTATTAATAAGAGTAAACTTTGCAATAAAAATTTATATTTAAGGATGGAAGTAGTATTAACATTCAACTTTTAAAAAATAAATTGTTATAACTTATTTTTTCAAGACTTACAAAATAAAATATTCAGTATAACACTATCAAATATATATGAATTAAATTCTTAAATATATATGTAACAAGTTTTTTAAACTTCTTAATATATACCGAATCAGCATTTGTGTTTGAACCAGTGACTAACCGATTTTTAAAACCCTGAATATATACTATACTTATTTGAGCATCTCCTACAAGTCTTGACATATAATGTCATGATCCCTAACTTTTGAGGTACTTCTATTTGTATTTCGAATTCAGTCTAAGCATATAACAATGATGACACGACTTGGCACAATAGAGAACATACATTGTGCTGCTTTAAAGGTGAGTTTGTCAAGATGCCACATGCCACAATATTGTATACCATTTTGATGAAATTAGAATATTTGGCCCCCAATTGAAGATAAGTATTCCAGCATTCGATGTGGCTTAGCTCAGACAAATACAGAGTTCCTACAATCATAAAAACCACATGCAAGAATATTCATTATTGTGCGCAATATCTCTTGAGATCATTATGATAATAACAACTGGAATTTATTTTAAAAACCCTGTTTCATAATCAACAAAAACATATAGAAAGCTGAATATTTGATAGTTCAAATAAAAATATACTCCTACAAAAGAAAACAATATATAAAAATATTGAAGAAAAAAACTATAAAATAATCTTGTAACTACATCTCAATTGTTAGTTGCAAAAACATAAATACGAGAGAATATATTCGAATATAAATTTTTTCACTTCTCTATAATTCTAAACCACTAAACTTTATTTATTTTTTTAAAATTATAAAGTATTATATTGTAGTTAAGATAGTACCAAAATAGAAAAAGTTAGCTACTTTGGCTAATCCTCTCTTTAGAATATCGGACCATTACATAAAATCAAAACAAAAAATGGTGGCTAAAGAAGTTAAGAGTTGACCCAATATATATCGAAATCTAAAATAATTTTTGTGGGTACTTTTTTATAAAAATATTGAGGTCTTATTAATTTTGTTGATAAATTTGTTATATATTATTAAAATATTTTAGTTTTATTGTACTTTTATATTTTTAAAGTGGAATTAATAAAAACAAATTATGTAAGTAGTTATGGTGTGTATAAAAAAACACTCTTAAGAGGCAATAAAATAATGCTGCAATTACTTTGTTATTCAACCTAGTCGGCACTAATTTCTTTAGGGAGATGATTTCAAGTTCTCTCTAAATTTCTTTTTTTCTTCATTTATCAAAAAGTAGCGGTTTTAAGTTATATTTTGATTTGAAATCCTTTATGTGCTTATTTTTCTCAATTTTAATTTAAATAAGTGGTTTCTACACAAATTATATTTTTTTGTGTGCCTTTTTCATGATTTCATCGTCTCAAATCGATGTTGATTGATTTTCCGATTATGTGTAGTGTTTGTTTGATTTTTCATCTTGTGGTGGTGTTCGTTTAATTTAAATTGACATATCAACTTCGATCAATTACTGATTCAATCAATGACTAGGTCGTCAACGTTCCAAATCCGGAGACATGAGTATTTCGATCACTTTAATTTTGTCAAATTATTTTTAGGCATGGTATCATTTTATGCTATTAACTTGAATGTTGTGAGTATGTTCGCATATTCATCTTTTTCGCTTTTAGCGATGTTGAATTTGTGTTGTATCTTATATAATTTTTCGATTTGAATGAATGAATATCTTTTTTTTGTAAAAAAAATATATAATACTGCAATTATTTAATGTACAATGTTTCAATTTTTTTTTTTAAATTAATTGATTATCATCTAGTGTACGTTTGATTTTACAGTAGATTGATAAAATTGTGATGAATTAATGGATCATCTAGTAAATTTGGTTTTATAGGGAATTGGCAATATCAATTATTTAAGTGAAATTATTTTATAAAAAATTTCTTTAATACCTTGATTAAATATTATCTTTTTTATTTTTTTAGTATCATTTATAAAAATGCCAAATATTAAAATAATAGAATTAATATTTTTATTAAATTAAAGTTATTACTGAGTTTTTTTTATATATTTTAAATATTCTGTAAAAAATAAAATAATAATTAATATTATATTAAATTAATTCTTTATCAATACTGAATTAAGTCTTTATATTGTTTTTTATAAAAAATTAATTCTTTATAATTGAAGAAGTGGCGAAAAGTGGTGTGTCGCTCCTTTTCCTCAGCCCACCCACCCCTAGCTGACTCCTATGTCTCTCCAACTCTCGACATTGGGATGAACAAAAATAGTGGAATTCACACATATGCTCCCTTCGTCCTAATAATAAAACCCAATAGCACTTTTTTTTTTTCTAACAATAAACTACCGAATATTTTGAGTATTTTGTTGAAAATAAAGATTGAATTTATAAATTAAAAAAAAAATTAAAATGTAATCTTTTTATCATTTAATTTTTGATTTTTTCGCTTTCACTAATAAGTCAAATTTATATCTTTTTACGGTATATTTGTTTAAAGGATCAAGGTATGTCATTTGTAAAAAAAAAATATAAGCAAGGATTTATTGAATTTGGTATAATCGATACTCAAACCCAAAATAAGCATTACATAAGTATATAAAGTTAAAAAATTTAAAAATTGGAGGAGGGTCATGGCACAATTGGGCCACCCCCTCCCATCACTCATCTACATGCTCACTTATTTTAGGAATTTAAAAGATATAATCTGCAAATTAATTTATATTAGCATCTATTTAAAGTTTACTATTTTCTTGTACTACTTCATTTTTGCAATTGTTTTTAAAACAAACGGTATTTTAAAGAGTTTTAATTGAATATTATTGTAGAATTAATTTACACATGTACGTTAAAGAATTAACACAACTGTGAGATATCGGATTTAAATTCGGGATAAGATGTTCAATCTAACAATATCGGCGTTTGTCAGTTGAACTATGACTTAAAGATAGTTACAAGGATATTTAATGTAGTGGAATAAAGGTTTGAAGCTGTAGTACCATTTTTTTTCCATAATTAGTGCATGTAAATTTCGTCATTTGACTTCTTGAAATAAAATAAAAATGCCTATTAAACTATTAATTTAGAGGAAAGAATATATTAATAAAATTTAAATAATTAAAATAAATATATAATTCACATATCTCACGGATATGCATATTAGTTATGGTAGTTTCTCTAAACTTAAATATAAATAAAAATATATCATATTTGATGGCCTCAAATAAGTAAATTATAAATAACTTCACCATATTTAATGTTATTCTTTCAATAGTAGACTTTGATTAATATTATCGGAAAACAAAATCTCATAGAAAATTAAATATTTAAAAGAAAGGTATTTGGAGATACAATCATTGTTTAGATTACATAAAAAAAATAATGAAATTAACTATATAACATTATTTATTTATTTTAAGAGAAATATAACATTATATTATTAATTGGATCTGGTGTGCATATGTTTGTTATTTATTATATTTGAGTTGAGAGGAAGTAATTTACAAAATCAAATTCATTAATAAATCATGATCGTGTTTACCAAACACCAAATCATAATTTGATCGATAGTATCAAACAAGTTTGTGTCCAAATCATTATGTTAGACTTTTTAAATGCAAAATCAATATTAATTCATGCAATTGATGTTTACTATATAATACTTGAATCTCAATACTAAAGTATATTGGATTTTTCGTTCATAGGATAAGGGATTTGGTCTTTCCCTTTCCTTGGATTTTGTTAACTTTGTCTTTGAGAGAAACAACGAGGATTTGAAGTGGCTTGCTCCACTACTACAAAGGCTATGCGTTTTGAATAAGCTAGCAGAGTTAAATGTATCACATGTGTCCTATTTAAATGTAGTGTATGTTACCTTTTTAATATGTCATATAATATAAGATAAAAAAAACTTATATTTTATTCTTCAATCAATCAAAGTGTCATTCTTGTGTATCAAATAAAGTTCACATGGTGGCACTTAATAAAAAGGACTGGACATTAAAAGTGCTATAAACTCCAATAATATGGAACTTGCTATTTTTCTAAGTTTAAACTATAACTTTACTGATTAACAATTTAATTAACTTAAAATACAATTAGTGTCAAATAAATACTTAAAATAATTTTATGAAATATAAACAAGGCTAAATACCACATGTGGTCCCTTAACTTAATTCAGTTAACGATTTAGTCCTTTATTTTTTTTTTCCCGATTTGGTCATTTATATTTTTAAATAATTTCAGCATTACCCTTTAAGTGGGGTTCCGTTAAAAAATCCATCATCTGGATCATTGCATATGTTCATCAAAACTCTATGAATGAACGATTGCCACTGATCTGAAGTGATGTATATAGAGTATAAATACCTCATAGCTTCAGTTTTACCGAATCAATCCTACTACCAAACTTACAACAAACATTGAACATTTTTCTGAAATATTTCCAAAACATAAAGGGTAACTTTTTCTGAAAACAGAGGAGAAATTTTTTTAACTTTTTTTTAACGGAATCCCACTTAAAGGGTAATGCTGAAATTATTTAAAAACATAGAGGATCAAATTGGAAAAAAAAAAAAAAAAGATAAATGACTAAATCGTTAACCGAAATTAAGTTAAGGGACCACGTGTGGTATTTAGTCTATAAACAACTAGTCAATAATATACGAAATAATTGTTTGGTGAATCACT
>JBBPBQ010000003.1:783699-804030 GCA_037974755.1 Cicer yamashitae | reverse complement strand
ATATATATATATATATATATATATATATATATATTACCTCCGTCCTTTACTATAAACATTCATTGTTTTTATTAATTTTATTATAAAAAATTAGTAGGATAGTTAATATGTTCATTTTATATAATAATATTTATAATATAATATTTTTGTTTGATTGTGTTAAAATTCACTTTTCATATTCCAAAATAAATTAGTAGTATTAATAAGAGATATATTTTAAAAAATAAATAAATATATCTACTAAATTGAAAATGATGCTTATATTTAGCGACAATTTTTTATATAAATATGATTATAATTAAAGACAAATATAGTATTTAATTTGATAAATCTCTAGAATATATTAGCCATCCTAAAAATTCAATGCTAATTCTATAAGTAGTAATCCAATTTAATCCTCGCTCTTGATCAGATGAATTTATTTTAGATTTAATATGAAAATCACAAATTTAAAACTCAATATGTTCCAAATAAAATTAATGGATTCATGTATCGTATTTAATCAAAAACCAACTCATCAACACCTTAAATTTGATCATCTCAAGGAAAGCATGAAGCAAATTATACATGGTCATTATTAGGTTCTTGAAGTACTGCAGTAACATTTTGACCAAAAACAACAAAGTAGTTGGGATGTAGATCAGAGATATGTTGAACTCATAATGAGTGCATGAAAAACGGGGTTCCCATATGAGACTTAATAAACAAATGATTGAGGATGTTGAAATACAGAGGATATATATGGCTGACTCCTCTTTGTTATTTAATTAAAAGGAAAAAAGAAAAACAACTACAGTTAAACAAAAACAAAATGTAAGGTCTTCAGGACTAAGAGTACCATATGTTTTGGTGTGAAGCTTCTATAATGATAAGAGATTGTCAAAGTCAAACTTTGACTCTAGAACTCCAACTAGGATAGTATAGTGTATAGCCAATACATATAGTATATTCAATAATATGAAAGTTCTAACACATAAAGAAAAAAACACAAGTGAATGGAATGAAAGAGTATGATATTTCAAAACTTCATATCCAATTTTCATTTGACTAAACAATATAATTTGAAGTTAAAAAAAAAAAAAAAAAAGAAAGAGTTTAAAATAGCACTTCAAACTGATCAACTGTAATCGATTTTGTTTCTCAGCTGTAGGTTTTAAAATTACTCCAAATTCTAAAGTTGCATGAATTAATGATATAAATCTATAAAATTAAATGACAAAGATGAGTAAAAAATATTTACAATAGATTGTATATGTTGAATTAATTCTTTACAATAAATATTTATAGATTTTACTAACAAAGAAACCTAAATTAACTTTGTTTGTCACGCTCTTGACCACATTTTTAAGAAAATGATTTTCATGCACATTCTTATTTAATCAACAAATAATTTGTCCAATCAATTTAATTAAGTGTGAAACTCACAATTTATTTCTACGTAACTACGACCAATTTAATCTCAAATATTTAGAAAAGTAGTTGTAAGACATTTTAATTTGGTCAACTCTTGAGCTTTTGTTGCTTTTTGAACACTTAATCAACTTTATCACAAATTCAATAAAGCTAAATAACCATCTCCAAAACGATAAGACTCTCTTGCAATGTTCAGCCGTCATCAACAACTAATTTTACACATCAACTAACAATAATTTATATATCAAATGATTATTATTAAATAAATAAAAAAATACTTTCGCTTCACTCTAGTGACCAATACATAATCCGATCGATTTTTTTGTTAACATAAATTAATAATTTATTTTGATTCAACAAACCAACCACTTGACAATTTCATTAATTTTCAATTGAAATTTAGCCGTTCGGTCTAATTTTGTTTAAATATGATGAATTGGTGTTGTTAGACTTAATTGATCATTAATTCATTACGTCTAACACCTCATTCCAAAGTAGCAAAATATAAAGAGAAACTTTGAAAAAAAATATATAAAAGGAAACTTAGTTGGTAAAAGTATATTCACTATAGAAAGTAAAATAACCCGAATAAAAGTGACAGAGAGATAGTAATATAAATTCCTGAAGAAAAGAGGCAGGCAAATATTTGATGATTTTGGAAGTATGTCTGAAAATAAATAAATAAAAAAAGATGATAACTTAACGATATAGATAAGATAAGGAAAGTCCATGACATTACATTCCTTGTAAATCGCCGCAACCTTTTCGACACGATTTGGTGGTGGACAACAGCTGAGGTGGCTACGTTGCTTAAACACATTTAATATTATCATTATTACTTCTGTAATCTATTTCTTTTTTACTTAAAAATAAATTCGTTAAACATTATCCAAAAATAAATTCACATGAATGTTATCATTATAAAATAAAAAAATATTTATAAATTTGATAAAATTATAATGATTGAAATATTGTGTCTTTAAACATGTAATATTGATGTTTCAAAAATCATTGATCGAATAAATTGAAGTTAATTTATTAAAATAAACACCACATCGAAACAAAAAAATCAAATAACTTTATATTAATTGGCAAAAAAAAATAAAAAAAAATTTATATAAAAAAATTTATTTAAATAAAAAGTAGGATAAAAATGAAATAAAAATAATAATTTCAAATAAAAAAATGTCCAAAATCATCTGTCTTTTGTCACCAAAATAAGGACGAAACAGATCGAGAATAACTAGCTAAATCTATTATTATCATTATTATATTATCACTAACCTTGTCTACGTCAGAATTACATTACATTAATTATATTTTGAAAATACTCCTACTATACAATAATAAAATAGTAATTGAATTTCTTTCATACTTTTTTCTTTTAGTATCATCAACTAGATTTAACCAAGTTTTGGAGTCCGGTTACAAGAGAGAGAGAGAGGGAGGTGTATGGAACTGAAGATGTTAGCATTTTGTGACCTAAAGCTTTTATCTTTTTGCTTTTTTGCAACTATTTCTCATTTCAGTTTCATTGAATAGAAGTGTTCTCATTCTGATTCTACTCTAGATCTATCTATTCTCATTACTTGGTAAGTTTTTTCTTCCAAATCCAAAGTGTTCTCTTTTTTTTTTTTAATCTTTTTCTTTTCATTATTCACTGAAACTATCTTTGAAGCTTTTCTTCAAATCTAGAGACTTTGGTCAACTGGATTTCTGTTGAAATTACTAGGAAAAAAAGTTTTTTTTTTTTTTTTGAGGTTTTAAAATATCTCTTTTAGGTTTGTGGAATGAAAATGGTAAGCATAGTAATGGAGCAAATTTGGTTCTAGTGTTTTTAAGATGTAATCTTGAATGAGATTGTTGGATTTGATATTTCAAGATTTGATGACTTATTTGGTCATGCTTTGCAGATTAAAGAAGGCTTGTGATCTAGCTTTTGAGTTTTGGTCAACTGAGATTAACTCACAAGTTTTAAGAGTTAGTTTCTCTTCCTGCATCTCTTACATTTTGGTCCTTCTTTGTGTTAACAATGATTGTTAAATAAATAATTACAAGTGATTGTTTTCCCTTTTTTAAACTAAATATTCTAAAACTTAATTAAAAGACACACATTAAATATTTAAAACTCACTTTGGACTTGTAAATTCAAGCTTAAAATAGCTAAATAACTCTTACTTCTGAGAGTTATATCTGCAAAATTAGCTGGCAAGTATGTGATGACTTTGATATATTGTTGTTGTAGTAATTTATTTGCCTAGTAAGGCTTTCCATTACCATGTAAAATCCAGTTAACATTTATAGAGTAACAAAATTATGTTCTTCCCCCCAGTAGAAGCAAAGTGATGCCATTTTTACTTCAGTAATCTTCACCATTTCACAAAAAAAGAGCAGATATAGCTATTTTGAACTATTCTTGCATTTGATTCATGGCTATGGATGGATATATGAATGCTTGAAGTGGATTGTCTTTAAAAATTGATATATCGGATGCTTTCTTATTCATTTTGTAGTCTTCGCCTCGTTGGATAGTATTTTGGTGGGATAACGAATAATAATTGCTAAATTCAAACAATAATGTTAAATGGTGATGTGAATGTTGAGCTGAAACTCTCCTTTGATGGCAGCCATATGCTCACAGTGGTTGGATATAGTCCTTCAGAAGTTCTATGAAGAGATATATATAATTATTGTTGGGATCCTCCTGCAGAATGTCATTCCGCAGCATAGTTCGTGACGTTCGTGATAGTTTCGGGAGCTTATCTAGGCGTAGTTTTGATGTCAAACTTACTGGCCATCTTAGAGGAAAATCCCATGGTTCGGTGCAGGATTTGCATGATCAGCCTCTAGTCATTCAAAATAGTTGCTGGGCGAGTTTACCCCCAGAATTACTATTTGATGTAATTAGACGGCTAGAGGAGAGTGAGAATACATGGCCTTCACGGAAGCATGTAGTTGCATGTGCTGCTGTTTGCCAGTCTTGGAGGAATATGTGCAAGGACATCGTTAAGAGCCCTGAGTTCTGTGGCAAACTTACATTCCCTGTGTCTTTGAAGCAGGTTTGCCACATTAATTTTATCTCGCAGATTATCTCACTTTTTTTTATTAACAAATAACAATGTATATTTATGTAAAAGATAACAATGATGGCTGATATTGTAGCAACATGCTGATTTTTTATTCCTTCCACTTTTCAGCCTGGGCCGCGTGATGGAATCATTCAATGCTTTATCAAAAGAGATAAATCTAACTTAACATACCACCTATTCCTTTGTCTGAGCCCTGGTAAATGCTCTTTTCTTACACGTAGTTACCCCTTGGGTTTAAATGGTTTTTTGTTCAGATGCTTCTGGTGTGATCATGTTGATTTGTTCTAATGTAATGTTTCAAAGTTCTAACAATTTGGGTTTTTCAAGTTTCTGGCTATATGAATATTTGTGCATACGTTGATTGCAGCTGCATGTGTTTAGATGTATGCATGGATATTTTATTTGAGATCTAAATGAGACGACACTTGCTATAGAGTAATTTGCACAAATCAATTGCTATAGAGTAATTTGCACAAATCAATTGCTAGTATTAGAGGGTAGTTTTGGAAATGGTCTTCATATGTCAAGTTTGTGTTCACATTTTCCTGTTTCTTTCTTTGAATCAGCAATTACCCATTGCTCTGAGCATGAAAATCGGATAGTTCCATATCGTTTTTTTTTCCGTGTTTAATAATTTCCCTTTGTGATTGATACTAGGGTTCTTGGATATTCTTTGTCTGATAGCCATTAAGTCGAGGGCAAGGCTTAACGGTCTATTTTGTCGTTTTATATCAATTCTTTTTAGCAACATTCCTTCTGTAATTTTAATGCTATGGACATATCCTATTCTATTGTCAGCTAATATATAATTTTCTTCTGATCAATAAAGTTAATAAGTTTCTTTATTTTGTACTCATCGTTTTTCCTGATTTGCTATTGGTGTGTTGATTACTATTATATTCAAATAGTGCACGTTGAACTCATTTTATTTTTGTTCCTGTTTCATTTTTATTTACTATGACTATTGCAGCTTTGTTAGTTGAGAATGGAAAGTTCCTCCTTTCTGCTAAGAGGACACGGAGAACAACGTACACCGAGTATGTTATTTCCATGGATGCTGACAATATCTCTAGGTCAAGCAATACTTACATTGGAAAGCTGAGGTAAGTTTACTGCTTGCAAGTATTTTTCATTGTTGGTTTAATGTCATCGTGCATATCGATTGTTTTTCTCTATAAAAATATGCTGTTAAAACAACTATGGTTTAAGATTCGAACCATCTAAATGCATTCTAACTCCCAGAAGTATAACAGCAGAATGGTGATCTTGCAAAGTTGCAATGGATTTCAGTTGGTGGATTAAGTAAACTTTTTTACCTTAATATGTTTAAATGCACATAATTATAATTAGTAAAAAATAAGTTGCAACTGTTATGACCAAAGGTGTATAGCTTCTTATTCCATCATTAACTTTCCACTTATGTGTTGCAGATATATCTTTTTTTTATGTTCATATCTTGAAGCCTATTTATCAAGTTTTTTCTGTTCTATTTTATATCTTTGTCTTCTAACTTATGATATTTTATATTATTGTTTTGATACACCAGATCAAACTTTCTTGGAACCAAATTCATTATATATGATACACAGCCTCCCTACACTTCTGCCCATATATGCCCTCCGGGGACTGGGAAGACGAGCCGCAGATTTTATTCCAAAAAGGTATCGCCTAAGGTCCCATCCGGGAGTTACAACATAGCTCAGGTAACATATGAATTAAACGTTCTCGGGACTCGAGGACCAAGGAAAATGCACTGCATTATGCATTCAATACCAGCTTCAGCACTTGATGCGGGCGGCTCCGTTCCCGGACAGCCAGAGCTTCTTCCCCGTTCCCTAGAGGATTCATTCCGGAGCATCTCATTTTCAAAGTCTCTAGATCATTCCGTCGAGTTCAGCAGTTCACGGTTTTCTGAAATCGGGGGTTCCATTATTAATGACGACGATGATGGCAAGACGAGACCTTTGGTTCTGAAAAATAAACCTCCTAGATGGCACGAACAGTTACAATGCTGGTGTCTTAATTTCCGGGGACGAGTAACTGTTGCATCTGTTAAAAACTTTCAGTTGATTGCTGCAACTCAACCACCGGCCGGCGCGCCAACACCGTCTCAACCAGCTCCACCGGAACATGATAAGATTATTCTGCAATTTGGCAAAGTTGGGAAAGATATGTTCACCATGGATTATCGATATCCATTATCTGCATTCCAAGCTTTTGCAATATGCTTGAGCAGCTTTGACACCAAGTTGGCTTGTGAATAGGTTAATCATGAAGAAGAGATATTTTTAAAGTGAACTAATCAAAACCTGTTGTTGTGGTCTGTTTCTCTTTGTTTTTATCTTATTATTAATAGTGTAATGGGATTAGGCAATTGTTATTGCTCAGATGCTGTATGACTAAATTGTAACCCTAGTTTATCCCTGATGTAATAGGGTTTAAAGCATTTTTAACTTACAATGTTGCTGTGTTTCTTTCTCGGTAGATTCAATAGTAACAATGCCATCTTATCCTTGGACCAACAAACTATCACAGGTTATGTCAATAAAAAAAAAAACTATCATATTGTTAAATATGTTTTTGGTCTCTAAGATGATGAAAATACTGTGGTTGGTCTCAACCAACAATTTTATCTGTTTTTTAGGCCCTAAAAAGTAAATTAGTACTTGATTTTAATTCTTGGTTCTCATTAGGGACTAATAGTACTGTTAAACTGAAATATTTTAGGTTCTGCCATTTGTCTACATTGTTGGATGCGTAAATTCATTTTTATTCACAATTATCTTAAAAGCAATTATACTTGAATAGAATGATTTGATTCACTTGTTTTCTCGATGATTCGTGAACAAATGATTTGATTCCCTAGTAAATCTGAAAATTATACAAAACTATAGAAGAGTGGTATATTGGGAAAATATGAAAGATAACATAATGTGTGGGGTTCCACTTTGGCATGATAAGGCAAATGAATAACCAGCTTTGTTGTAGCCCAAAATACAACAACGATGAGCTGAGTGGGGAAATTAGATATTGTCCGTATAAAGTCAAACAATTATTAGTCACCAATGGAAAATAAATCTAAATCATATAATGCTTTTCACATGATACTGAATATAACTGATTCAAAAAATGATATTGAATAGAAATAAAGTCTCGCATAAAAAATATTAATAATAAAGCCAAAAGTGAGGTATCATAAAGAAGGACCACAAACAATATAGTACTCAAATCTAGGGGAGTACACGGGTTCTCTTAAGTAGGTTTTGTTAAATACTCAATCTCGAATTGATGAATTTTATTTGACTTAAATTAAGTTTACATCATGTAATTTTTAAATAGATTCAAACCGAACTATAAAACTCTAGCACTTTATCTCAATATTTGAATATCTCAAAATTAATAAAATTCTAGCAAAATTCTAACACGCTATCTAATATTTAAAATACATTCACAAATACAATAAAATATATAAAACAACTAAATTAATAACTGTACATTAATAATAAAAAAACAGTAAAGAAAAAACATGTTATGTTGCATAAATGGTTCAACAACTAAATTATAACAATATATCAATAGTTGAAAAATTAATAATAAAAATTTATGTGACATTGGATTGAGTTTATGGACTCAAAATGACAAATTCGTTACCCAAATCAAACACATTTGAGTTTAAATAGGTTGATTTTAATTGGTCCTAAATTTGAATGTCTTAGATTAAACTCAGAGTTGGGTATGCTTGTTGCGTTAGATTAAAGTCGACTTTAATTTGTTTTATACTAGCAGAAAGATATGCCTACCTGAACACTTTTCAATTGCGTTTCGTTGTATATGTATTTTAATGTATAATGTTCAGTTTAATTTAATTTATTTGTTTTAATTTTATAATTTTCATTTTAACTGAATTTATTTAAATTTTATTTCAATATTACATTAAAGTTTAGAAAAGAATCATGCTGTTAACGCTAAGAGCAAACTTTTAGAGGAAAAGGTCTGGGCAAAATTAATAATTACTTTTGAAATTTATTTTATATTATGGTCTAGATATTTTTTTAAGTAAATAACATTTTTAGAAGTGGGTGTATTTAAGGAGATATATTAACCAATAACTCGAGTCGAATATATTTGACTATAATTCTAATTTTACTCCTCTTTTAATCAAATATTAGTACTCTCATCGTTTCATAATATAAACAAAACTGAGTGAAAGAAAATGAATGCATGGAACGAAGGGATTAGTTTGATAACACTTAATTCTTCGGTCGTCTGATTTTCTAACAACGAGAATTTTACAGAAATAAATAAGATCCAGGTTCCCACCCTCCAAGTTAGACTTGAGTATGAATAATAAATTTTTGACAAATACATCTTGCAGCCTTTAAATTGTTTATACGACATTAGTTCTTCAATTCTTTTCAACTAGTTCTGTTAAGTCTCATTAAGTGTACACGGTTAGCATGACAATAAGCTAAATAATTATTAGACATAACACGTTTTATAGTCTTCAATGACATTAGATATCAACTCAAACTTTTTTCTGGTGAAATAATTTCTAGACATAACATGTTTGCAAGTTTAAATCGAGTCGAGTTCGAGCTAAAAAAATATTTGTATTAAACTCAAGTTGAGTTCAAGCTAAAAAAATATTCGTATTAAACTCGAGTTGAGTTTTAAATTAAACCAATTCTTATCGAGTCGAACTGAACTAAGTTTGACTCAGCTTGACTCATTTCATTTCGAGCCCTATTTCCTGGAGTGGAGCTCACAAATGTTAGTCAGAACAAGAAAATTCAATAACATTTTTTGTGAAACAAATTATATTGATTTGGAAGTTGAGCAGAAAAATACCATAAAGTAAAAATTTCGATCAAAAGAGTTGGCATGCCAATGAAGGTAAGTAAAGTACACCAAGGTAAAATCAAAGTGGAAAGTGTCTGACAAGCAAAATAGATTGAATTTTGGCAAAAGCATTTTTGAATATCATGAGTCACAGTGTCACACTATACAACATTTTACCAAATTTACTAAGCCTACTTAACTAACAACAACAACTACAAACTAATAAACACTTCTGATCTTTGTACACATACAAATGCAAATAAATAAAACATTTAACAAATACATACGAATTACATCTGAATTCCCTTGTGTTTAATACCTGAACAGCTCTGGGAAAGACCACATTATGAACTTGACAAAAATGTCACACTCTAGGAATTCAATATGAGCGGTGCGTCCGATGAGCGTGTTAAAGCTCCTGCCGTAGGAAGAAATTTCAAAGTTTATATCACAGCGCATGAGCACGCGGTGTTCGGAGTGCATTCGTATTTGGTCCAAGCAATTATTTAACATCTCCAGGAAGACTTTCCCTTGTTTAGAAAAATCCAAAGCAGCAGCTGGACACAGTTCTATTCTGGCTGAATGATATGGAACATAACCATCCTAACACACAATAAGAAGCTACTATTATGATGAAACATTAGACGTAAAAGGAAAAAAAAAGCTACATGTTTATAAAATATAGATTTAAATATGTTTTTGGTCTCTGTAATTTGCAAATATATATTTTTTTTTGCTTTTAGTCCAAGTAAAAAGAAAGCAAACCTGCATTAGGGTACTGAGATCCAGCAAAATTTAGAAAATATAACTTTTCAAAATTTGATTTAATTAACTGAAATCAATGCACTCAGTCATTTCATTTGTAAGTTTAGACTGGCTTCATTTTTAATCCCTATTGATTGAGTAGAACAAATCAAGATATAAAAGTCTGGAAGACACCTTAGAGGGATGAGGCAAGATGGCAGCGCTCAAAACTAGAAAAAGCATGTAAAGGAAGTTACCTGAGGTGAGGATAAAAGAATCACATTCCTAAAGTTTGCCAGTGTCTTCTTCTGCGGTACAAGATAAACAGCACTTTAATTTGGCAACCAAAAACTGATAAAAATAGCACTTATAGTTTCATGCATTTGTTCCTTATTCATTTACACTGACAATATTGAACAGAAATCTTCAAATTTGACAAACCCTTTTGCAGACACTTCTACCAACCAGTGAAGCACAAACACAAACACAAGACAAGACGCTGACACGTCAACATCAATAGTAATTTGAGAAAATGAAAACAATTGAATGTAATCGCATACACTGAAAAAACGCCTTTAATCTGAAGTATCAGTGCTACATTTCAAACCCAAAATAATATGCATTATTTTTATTACCCTTGAAAGCTTGAATATGAAGGTGTTCTCAAGATCATGATCATCAGTGAAAGTTAGTTGATGTATGCATTGTGTGCCCTTGATCTTCTTCAAAAGCCACAATCCTGAATTGAATATAGAGTTTGAACTGTACATATAACCCAAGTGTGGACCAGATATAGAAACATATGTATACAAATATCTTAGATATGGCTCCATTATGCTTTCTGAAATCAAAGAAAAAGCCACATTACTTCCTACAATTTTAGTAATTATTATTCTTCATTATTTCAAAACAGCCTAAATACCTGCTAAAGCAGTTCTGATAATGAGATTCCCAATTGAATGACCAACAAAGCTAAGCTTGATATCTTTTAAGTTTCCGATTTTTGAAGCTTTATCCATCTTTCTTTTCAGGAAAGAGATAACTTCCTGCGCAAGCCGTAATCCCATTTCTCTGAAATCTTCTGATGTTTTATCTTCGTTTGTCTTTGACATGAGAACTTGTATTTTGGGGTCTATTAAAAGCCACTGGTTACGAACAAGCCGTAAATCTAAATGATGTCCCTGTTAACATTTGAGTGATAGAGTTTACTTAGTCAAATGATCCGGTAGCCACAAGTACAAACATGAAACAAGTAAATTCCAAATAAATCAGGCCAAGAATTTAAAGCATGCCTGAAAACCATGAACAAAAACAACTACTCTCAAAACGTGCTCATTTGGATGTGGACCTATCCCAGATAACTTGTTTATGGCTGTATATCCATTTTCAAGGATATGTTTTGATTCTTCCTTGGAAGGATAAAAGTATGACTTTATACTGGCAGAATGGTACATATTTTCCAAGCGCTCGACAATGATAATAGGAATCCGCAAAGGGTCTTCAAATATAAACATGTCTTGAAGTGAACGATTGTTGATCTGCATGGAATTCATATGTAAAAAATTCTAATCAGCAGGAAAAGGAAAGATTTTAAATATAAACATTCCATATATAAACTAGGACTTACCCTCATTTGTGCTATACCTCGTCTGTGAAGTTCAGCTCGCACTACGGCAGTCTGAACAGGCTGAAAAGGAAAATAAAGAGAACATAATTGAGAATTCGTCAGGAAGATTCATAAGAAGACAATATAATGATTAGTATCAAACTCAAAGGGCCGTTTATGAAGTTTACAAATGTTGTATAGATTATATTAGATAATTACATCATCAGTTAGTTTCCATGTACTTGATGATCTTCCATGTATGCCACGGTACAATGATGTCCTCTCAACACCATTACTCATGTACTGGTGGGGCATCTCAACTTTTGAGTACACCATCCATATTGACCATTCAGTTCTTCGATCGTTAGCCCATGAGTTGCGTAGAATTTCCAGTATCTTTGTTTTATTCTCCCTGGATGAAATGATAAAGTTGAATGGAAAAAAAACATGCTATTGACTTGAAGGAATGATAAATATTATGCTAAAAGATATTAAACTTAATGTTTCTTTTCTCTTAAGTAACATAACAGTCTGTTCTAAATATTACCTGTGAAATTTCAGAAATAAATTCCAAAGATATAAGATCTGGTTCCCAATAGATTGCAAAGAGTTTAACGTATCCTAAGAAAAAGGTTGAAACGATTCCACGGTAAGATGATTGATATTATAAGCAGCTTTGAGTACAGAAGCAAGTATTAAATGAGCAATAAGTCTAAAACATCAAGAAGGGAGAACAGATAACGAGGCATTCTTGTTGACAGAATCAAGGACCTCATCACTGATTTGTGTCATGTCGGACAGTTGCAGAGATGCTTCCCCATTAATACTTTTCGCATGTGCTGGTGAAGTATAATTTAATGATTTGGTAACATCTGGTTCAAAAGTTGTTCCCGTCAAATCAATAGCTTTGTTAATTCCTTTGCTTATTTTTCTCAGGTCTTCAAGCAGGATATCATGGGATGTCCTCAATGCTTTGATGAGCATAACCTGATTTTCAAGAAAATGCATATATCTAGATAAAATTCAATGAAGAAACTAAACCAATAACGTAGATTACAGTCTTACAACACCAACTTGAACACCTCAACGAAACAAGAAGCATCACTACAAAGTTATAAAAGAATTACTGCAACGGTGCATACCTTGTTTGACCCAACAAAGTCTTCGCCATAAGTTCCTTCACAAGCTGAAGAATCACTGGTATAATTAAATTAACATTATTAAAACAATGTAGTTTGTAACAATGGTTAACGAAACAGACATGTTGCAAGGCAATGGATACTAAGTACGGAATCTATTTTGTTTTGAACCATATAAACATTCATTCTGACAAACCTTGGTACCTTCAATTGCGGTGTATGATAATTGGGTTTTACTAGACTGATATGAACAGTTGTATCTACAACAACAGCATGGGAAGCATCGAAATGTACAGGGCAATATGAATGCAATCCCAGAAGAGCTTTAGAAGGGATTCTATACTCATGAACTGAAACTGCATATGCATCCAGTGAACTTTGTAACTCAGGCCTGAACAATGATGTAAACAGTTTCAGAGAGTTTCATTTATTTAATAGACATAGAACTGGGGAAAGAGCACTGTAAACGAACCGGATTTCAGGTGTTGGAGTGTGCAAGAGCTGGAACTTCAACATAACAGCAGAGGATTTCCCCTGAATAAACAAAATTGATCATTAGCAAATATATTTATGACATGCATATTTCTAATATATTTCATTACTCGACCGTTTAAGTTTGTTAAACCAAAAATAACATCCTCAATTACCAATATATATAAACTTTGGAACAAATGAGAGGGAAAGACTGACCTTATATCCACCATAAGATAGATAGAATGAGATCATGATACAAAGAAACACATCCTGCCTTGCATATTTAATCCGGAATGGCGGTGTTGAAAAACTGTTGTCTGTATCATCAATCATCCAAACTCTACATAAATTGTCAGCACCCACTTCAGGAGCTGCAACTCAGGAAAGAAAAACATATTCAGAGATTTTAACTTCATATATCTAAAAATGGTTTTTATGAGAACTTACTCAAAAATACTATTTCGAACTCATTTGTTATTGCCTTTAACTTTTGTTTAGCATGCAGGTAACCATGTCATTAAAAATCCAAGGTAGCAGTAAACACATTGAAATATTACTCACTCATTGGCAAGAGAAATTGATTCCCACATTACAAAATATTACTTGAAATCAAGATAAATCAACTACCTTGAATGTGAATGAAAAATGCTTGTGGGAAAATCCCACACACCCTCACACAAACAAACCCTTGAAATTACATGAACAAGATTTGAGAAGTGAGAACCAAAAGAATTGTGTTTCAATGAACTAAATTAGTTTATCACTGCAAACATATGTCGAAATAGCTGCAATAGAACACTAATAGTCTAATAGTGAGAATATCACAATGTTAATAGCATATTTAACCTTCATATTGAACAACCCTTGCTGGAATCCCAGGACAAGAGTCTTCACCATCCTCCCATCTCATTGTAATCTTGATTCTGTACCATCTACACAACAAGAATGAGAATAGAAGATAAGAAGAAACTCGAAATCTCAAGAGAACAGAAAGGGAGAAAACAAAAGTTTCTGAATATACATGAAATTCACAACAACAACAAAATTATCAAATTTGGTGGAGATTAAAGCTTACCCTTGTTCAAAAAGGTCAAGATTATGAAACCTATGAATGTAAATGGCAACTTCATGAACAGCATCTAGCATAGGCAAGTGATGATTTAAAGTTGCAGTGTCATGTCGGTCAACACTGTGCAACCTTTTAGTTGACAAATTCTTTTGATTCAGACCCACAAACCATCCAAATCTTCGAAACATATGTATTAAAAACTAGTAGCAGATACAGTAATACTCAATTCCCCAATGATTATTGTTTATCCCTAAACATTTCAAAGAAACAAATCCACAAACAGGTGGTGAACAAAAAAAGAACCAACTTTTTCAACTCCCAAATGCAAACCAAACCTTACATGCAAAATGGAAAAGTGGAACAAATACATATTAATTGCATCGTTTTCGATTAATTTAATAATAACAATAATTATCATTATAATTAAGTATTAATATTATAATAACGCTATAGTGGCAGTGGGAGAGCACAAAGGAAAAATAATGAAATATTCGTCAACCCTTTCTTAGCAGGCGATGTTTTTGCTATTAATGATGTGATGTTTAATTATTATTATTCCAAAAACAAAACAGCAAGTTTGAAAATGGAAACAAGAGCATGTTGTCGTGTCGGTGAAGACATAGATGCATTTCGAAAATTCACGTTTGAGAGTCTCCTTAATGGTGACATTTAACTGTGCAAGATAGAAAATCACGGGCCATCTACTGTCAATTTTGTACTCCATTACTCTTCTACCTTCTTCTTTAAGTAAAATTAAACGGTAATTAGATAAACATAATCTACATTCCTGCTCTATGCCTTTCTTTGGAATCACAATTCTCTTTCCATTTTTCATATTATCAAAGTTTTTGGGAATATAAAACGTGACGTTTAACCGACTCAAATGTTTTTATATACTCTAAAATCCTTCAAAATTCATTAAATAAAGGAGTCAAAATTCTCTTCATATCTATTTCTATAAATTTAAAGGTTTTAGAGTGTATAAAAATATGCCACCATCATTTCCGTATTTATGTGTACAAATTTATCATGATGGTCGTTCAATTTATTATGATATTGTATTACATTCTAACAATTCTACCGTGTATAAGTATTACATGAATTAGATTTTTTTAAAATTGAGTAATTCACTTTATAAAATAAAGTAAATAATTATGTTATTATTTATATATGTATAATCAATTATTCATAATTATATTATCGACCATTTATTTTTTTTAGTTTACCTACTTCTTAATTTAAATAAGTTAAATTAGTGTTACACTAGCTATAAGGAATTTGATCAAAAATGTATTCGATGATACTTATAAAAAATGAATGTGTAAAGTAAAATACTAATTTTTTTTTTCTTAAAGTGCAATACTATTTTACTTGCACCAAGTTAGACAAATCTATGTAATTGTAAACGAAATCTTATTCTATTTTCATGTCTATGATACTATTTCTTTTAATTTAAGTGAAATTCTCATTTATATAATAGGTTAATGGACATACAAATATCATCCGATAAAAAACCACAACTTATCATGTCATATACGAATTTTTAAAATTCCCTTACAAAAGGAAAGTGAAATGTCATATAGATTTTCATCAAGAGTTAATGTAAAACAATTTTAGATAATAACCCTTTAAATCCTTTACATAAGCATGTAAAGCATAATAAGATATCACATCTAGAAAAGAGAAGACGAGAAGATAAAAAATTCGACTTTTACTGAAGATAAAAAATTCATTAATTTTTAATAGTAGAAAAGAGAGGACAAGAAGATAATAAATAACAATGTCGATTAGAAAGATCCGACTATTATATAATGTATGTTTGACCTAAAATGCATTTAGAATTTTTAAATATATTTATTTTTCTTATTAAAAGTGGGTTAAGGTTTCTCGAATAGATCATATCATATGAATTAGTGTTTGGTATTGTAGCATAGTTCTCCAAACTTTCTCATTACAATTAAAGTCTCTCGTATGTTCATTGTGAAGCTAATCAACGAGATTGAATCCTTTATTTCTTATCTTTCGCCTTATTGGATGACATGAGTTTTATCGTTTCTTCAAAGACTTTTTAGTTTTTTGCTTTGTGTTACATTTGGGGCTTGTGTTTTTTGTCATAAAAAATGCGATATCAATAACATAAAATTTAATTACAATTTTGATCATTCTATATATATATTTTTTTAATCAATTTATGAACTTAGTTCTTTATTTCAAAATCTAGTAACTTTGATATCTCCCTCAATTTTTTTAACAAAAAAATTATGATTTAATATATTTTAAATGATATGTCATACAGTATAATGACATTAAATGATTAATACTCATAAAAGTGTAATAAAATCCTCTAAAAGTTTTGATTCTAATTTTTGAAATTATTTATTTTTGTAATTTAATTAATAACATATTGATAATTAAATAACTAGACGGTTCTATATCATGAGATCACTTGACGTAATTTAAAATATGGCAAATCACACTTTTTAATTAAGAAATTGAATAAGAGATCAAAATTGTCGAATTTTTAAATAGAACGATCAATGATACAAATTGATAAAAATAAAATACTAAAAATGCCATTAAACTTAACACAAAGGATGTGATGACTCTGAAACTTATTTATATACAAGGTTTGTTTGTTATGAACTATAAAACAAGTGATTTTGACATTTAATAAATTAAAGATTATCTGTTAGAGATTAAAAAAAACCTATAAGTTGTTTTGTGTTTGTCAAAGTTAATAAAAAATACTTTTTTTTAAAAAAAAGATAAAAATAATTTTTATGAGTAACTACACAAAACATCTTCTCATTTTAAACAATTTTTAGATTATGATTTTTTTTCAAAAACCGTAAAAAAAAAATTTAAAAACTCCTAAAAGTGATTATTATTTTTTAAAAAAAAAACTATAATAAACGGACTCAAATACTCTGTTTGATGAATTATTTATCTCTATTTTAATGTATTCACAATTATTATAAGATTAGTTTAGAGGCGTGTTGCAATTATTAATAATTACACTCTACAATTGAAATAAAAATAATTAATATTACATTAAAAATTAAAATAGTTATCTCTTTTGAAATATTAAGTAATGTTTTTTTTATAAATAGACGATAGAGTGATCGAGAGTAATTCACTCTTCAATTTTTAAGATGTTAGTAACACATGAGTGACATTGTCTTTTTTTTTATAATGTAAATTTAAGGTGACCAATACTTATTAATGAATTTACATTTGTTTCAATATATCAGTTATTGGTATATTAATTGAAATTAATACTAATTGAGTGTTGGATGGAGTATATTTTTTATAGATATCTCCACTAATGTCGGGCACATCTCTGAGTTAGACAAGGTTACAATAAATTGAAAATTCATCGTCCCAAGTTTCAATTAAAAAACAAATAAAATATCGTACTGAGTAAAGACAACTGCACTTATCTTTTAAATCTTCAAACTGCACTTGAATACTTTTCATTAAATTAGGTAGAAAGTGATAAAATCTTTTCTCCTATAAAAGGCTACAAACTTGGAACTTGGCGCTTGGAAGAGGTATGAAGTTGTTGCCACGGTTACGAAATTACTCTGTTTAGTTAAGTAGAAGTAATAAGCTAAGAATCTTGTCAAAATAATATAGTGGACTTCGCTCCAAGGAATATTAGATGAGTAATGCTCCTTCAATTCATCAATCATTCCTCTTATCAAAACTAATACGTTGGTTTAGGAGTCGATATGTAAATTAGTCTATAAAATTGTAAACGTAGGTTAAATTAATTTTTGAATTTTGCAAATTAGTAAATAAATTTTTAAAATTGTAAAATATCAATCAAAATAGTTATGGGGTAATTTTTTGTTGTAATTTTGGTGTGACGCTGTAATTGAATACACGTTGATCCAACATTAATGTCATTTTTCTATGAACAAATTTGTCGATAAAATTTTGTTGTCTCAGAGATAAATTTGTGAGTAATTGTAATTGTGCATGCATGGACTAATTATAGACAAATTAATTTATAAAATATTTAAATTTCATCGAAAAATTAGTTCACGTTATGATGACATTAATATAAGATCAATATAAATGAGTCAAATATTCAATTAACATGCTATATCATAATATCTAACAATAAAAGTTTAAATATGAACCATTTTAAATATTATTTTATGATTTAGAGATGTATTTGCTCATATCAATTTGCATGTTCACTTGTTGGTTTGTACATATCAAAACTTTATCTGAGATATACGCAATGCTAATTAAAAGTTCAATCAGGTCTAATTATGGACTACCATTAGAGGCACTTGATATGAGAATTTGAGTTACACGACTAAACTCTTAAAAAATCGACGGTTTGTAAGGTGAAAAGTGTTTCAATTTATAACACACATTGTTATGTTTTATTTAATCTATTTTTAGACTTTTAACACATCACTCACGTCAATGACTTGAGATTTAGAGTGTGACCAATGTCAATGATTTAATAGCACATGACTCGTCAGATCTTACATAAACTTATATATCAAATTTTAGGTTGAATCAAACTCAACCCTTACAAAATTAATGACCTGTAAGCAAAGACTTCCCCCAATTATATACAGATTGTCCATTTTTATCTCATCAAATGTAAGTATCTTAACATTAATTATTTTGTAATTCGTTTTCTATTTGTTTTGTAGCGGGTTTGTCCATTTATTGCAACTTATTTCTAAAAGATAATCACTTTTTGTTTATTAAAAAAATAATATGTTAGAGTTTTCATCCTTTGTTGTAGTTTAAAAAATCAGAATTTACAAATAATATAAAATTGCTTCAAACGAAAAGATGTTTTAAATAGCTTATCATAAAAATCAATTTTTATAACTAATTTTTTTTGAAAAAAAAATTAATTTTCATTATAGCAAATAAATACAAAATATAGCTTATGTTTTGTTTTTAAATCTTTAGTGTATAATATAAAGATTTTCAAAGTATTGTTCACTTTGAGTCTTGTGTGAGTCATCGCGATTTTATCTTTTATAAATAAACTCATCGTCGAGTTGAGAAGTCTTGGTATTTATAAAGTACCGTTAAGATCGACTCTCAAACAATGTGGAATATTTTTAGGTAACGAAACAATAATTATCAATCTAAGCCAAGAGGTCAAAGGATCTGTCAGTCTTCTACGTGGTAGAGACCTACATGTGTTTGATTCCCATAATCATCACAAAAAATCGGGAGTGGACAGAAAGGGATGGACGAATATGGTAGGACAATAGTCTAACATTTTCATAATTCACAGATGGAGTGGTGGTACCGACAGTTACTCTAAAATTCAAGTATTTCATAGAAACAAGGAAGTATGGGATTGGAATTATGTACCTTGGGTATGAAATAACATTAAAAGAGTGATATCTAAGTTTGTGCATAATGTAACGCCCATAACAGTTCTAGACATGGACGAATCCAATGGGGGACTGCCAGTCGCTTTGGCCCTCTCCCCCTAAAACATTTACTAGTATATTCATAATTAGCATATTTAAAAAGTTAATACTATATACTGTTATATTTTAAACATTTATATGAAATATATTAGTATTTTTTATTTAACATACATTAATTAATATTATTATACTGCTTCTTTTGTATATAATGAATATATAAAGGCAATACACCAATTTGGTGTAGCTCATTTTTCTTACATATTTATTCTTGACATATTTTTTCTTTTAAAACTATCCAATCACATTTTTAATTTTATAATACCTTACACATGTTACTTTTTGTGTCACTCTCATTCTCTATTAATTTATTATATACAAATTTATGTAACATTTTTTTAATTTTTTTAATTGTATGAAAATAAATAAAATACATAAACAATTAAAATTAAAATATATATATAAAAAAAACACAACACTTAAAAAATACAGTTTAGTGCAATAAAAAAACGGACAGACAAACACTAGATATTAGTAAAAA
>JBBPBQ010000003.1:724614-779178 GCA_037974755.1 Cicer yamashitae | reverse complement strand
TAAATATATAAATTTTCAAGGTGTGAAGTACAAAACTTTCGATGAAGAGACTTACTATTTTAAATTTCTTAAAAAGAATATTCAGTAATTAACATTTGTCATATTTCTATTATCTTTAGCTTAGCTACTTTTTTTAGGAAGAGAAAGGGGAGCTTAGCTAATACTCTTTCATCTCTAATTATAAGTATTTTATATTAAAAAACAATTTAACTCTAAATATAAATTTTGTAATTATTAGTTATATTTATTATTTATTTTTAAATATATATTTTTTAATTTTATTAATTTATCTTAAGTTATAAAAAGTCAAAAAATTAAATACATTCAAATAAAAATATTATTTTAATAACATCAACATGTAAAATAAATTAGTTAAATGAGGGAGTATAATGCATTTCCATCATAATAGAAACGACACCAATTAGACAATGGCAAGAAACAACATTACAATGCCATTTATTAATAAGGACAGAATTCATGATTAATCTAAAAAAATACATTAATCTAGATCTACCATACACCATAATTTATTTACACGTGTTACTTTCTTATGAGTTTGATGCAATTGGAAATAAATTGTTGATTACATATATATAGGTCACAATTTTTGTCACGTATACACAATTGATGTACCACGTATGCATTCAATTAAAGAGTTGTGAAGAAAAATGGTTTTGTGGTACGCTACCTACTAAAAAGAATAAACCCCTCATGAACCCTGAATGACTTAATTACGCATGAATGGTTACACAACACCTTCACTAATAATAACATTACATACTTTGTGCCATTTTTTCTGTTTTTGGTTCTTTTTTTATTTATTTATTCTTTCCACATTTTTCTTCTCTTTCTTTAACTCTCTTACTCCGTGTCCATTTGTGTATATATAGCATGAGTTGATCCACAAAATTCATTCAGTGCTTGCATGAGATTGAGGGGTTGATTTGGAAGAAAAACCCAACTAAGGTTTTTCCTCTCCCAAGTCCATACCCCAAAACCTTGTGCTAGCTTTTCTCTTTTGCTTCATCAAAATTTTAAGAGGAATTAGAAAAAGAAGACTAAGAGAATCATGATCACCCCTGCCTTTATTTTTGGCATACTAGGTAACACATAATGCATATCATCACAATCTTTGCACAAAATTTTCATTCTTTCTTGCTTTCTTTCTTTTCTTGATTCTTTTTCTAATACATAAAGGTATATTGCAAGTTCTTTGATTCAGCAAATGTGCTTGATTTAATTCTGCCTTCTTTTACTTCCAATACTTTTTTTTCTTTTATTATTTCCTCTCACTTTAATTCGGCAATTCCATATATATAATTCTAAATATTCATGAACATGTTTTTACAATAATTTCTTTTAAGTTATTTATTACTTATTTTTATTTTATTTTATTTCCATCTTTTGGAAGTAGTGAAATATGGGTGATTACCCCACTACCATGAATTGTAGTTGAGGGATAGGTTGATCACAAATTCCTAATACATATATAGTTGTTGAAAATTTTATTTGTTTTTTTGCTCTCTTTTAATATACACTCTATTGAGCTAGCGAATTCCATTAGTTAATATTTTTCACTCCTGTCTCCGTCATGTTAAACTAAATTACCATATGGTATTTTTTAAAATTAATTTTAAATTTTTCTAAAATTCTTAGAACTGTTCTAAAATATTTTAAATATACTTTTTAATTTCCATCAAAAAAATATAATTTTTAATTTAACTTATTTTCCTTTTGAATCTTCGATGCGTAGGTAACATCATTTCCTTCTTGGTGTACTTGTCCCCACTGTAAGTACAACATTATCATTTTTGTTTAATGAATAATAGCTTGCTAGTAATATTTTTCTTTAAAAAGAATATACATCAAACCATGCTTATTTTATTTAAAATTATTAAATATATATAAAAGAAGAAATGAATTGAATACATTGCAGGCCAACTTTTGTCCAAATATACAAAAACAAATGCACAGAAGGGTTCGACTCACTACCATACTTGGTAGCATTATTCAGTTCCATGCTTTGGTTATACTATGGTCTCATCCAAGCAAATGCTTCATTGCTTATTTCAATTAACTCATTTGGATGTGTCGTTGAGGCTATCTACTGTATCATATACATAGTCTATGCTCCCAATGAAGTCAGGGTAAATATTTTTTATTTTAAATTTTAATTCCCCCCAAATCCAACAAACTTTTTCTAATTAATTAATTAATATAAATTATTTTGATTGCAGAAATTAACAATAAAACTAATTGCGGCAATGGATGTGGGATCATTCGTTTTGATATGCTCGATCATAGAATTGGCTATACCTGAACATCTCCGTGCACAAGTCTTAGGATGGATTTGTATGTCCATATCAGTCAGTGTCTTTGCATCACCTCTAAGCATTGCGGTAACTCAATTTAATTATCATATGTTTTTTTTTTGTTCATTTTCTTATTAATCTCATTAACTTATAATAAATTATTTATTTATTTCTCTTCAGATAAAGGTTATTCGGACAAGGAGTGTACAGTTTATGCCCTTCAGTTTGTCATTTTCCCTTACATTGAGTGCCGTAATGTGGTTTTTCTATGGTTACTTTAAAAAGGATAAGTGCGTTTTTGTAAGTACTCCTATCTACTACTATTTAGTTTAATCAAACATGAAACAAACTTTCATCATTTAAATAATTATAATCATAAGCTACTCTCTAGGGATGGAAAAAGTTCATTTATTAATTAGAACTGTTTGAAAATTGAACTGAATTGATTTTTAATTTTAAAAAAAATGAACCGAATTGTTTTTTAGTTCGAAAAATCGAACTGAACTATTTTATAAATTGGTAAATCGATTTATTATTCTAAATCAAATCGAATTAGTTTTAACTTAGTTTTTTATTTTTATAGGCCAAATTTTACATAATTACTCCTAAATACTTTTAAAAAATCAAATTCAGTTCGGTTATAATTTTTAAAATTCAATTCGGTTAATAAACTTTTTTTGAAAAAATAGTTTGGTTCTCAATTTTTATAAATCAGTTCAATTTAAAAACAGTTCGGTTCAGTTCAATTTTACATGTTAGTTCAATTTTTGATTTTTTTAACACCCCTACTACTCTCCATCCAATCATTTTTTATTACATGTAACAATTAAGTTAATAAATTTTATCACTTTTCATGTCTTATTTAGTCTTTTATCTAAAGAAATTTTGTAGAAAAGAATAAAATGAATAGTATTTTTGATAATAGCTAATGGTATATTAAGAATTTTGAATTTGTTTAATGCAGATCCCAAATATAGTTGGTTTTATATTGGGGTTAATTCAGATGGTGTTATATGCTTATTACAAGACTTACGGTGTTGAAAAGGAGGAACCTCCTTGTGAAGTAATAAACATTGTTGTTATGAATCCATCGGGTACTTGTGAAGTGTTTCCAATCCCACTCGATGAAAATGATGATATCATTGATACCGTTAATCAACAATTTCAAGCAAAGATTAAACTTGCGGATGATGAAAAAGACAAGCAGGAGAAAAGCATGGTGGAAACTATTGAAATAGAATTGGTGGTGTGAAAATTGTGTCATCTTATTATATTATATTTACCATATAATATAATATAATATACTCTCTCTCAAGAATACATACATATATGATAACTTTGGTTTCGTGATGAACAATGTGAATTGTGTTGCTGCCAACCTTTACAAGTGATTCTATTCTATCATCCTTGTAACTTCATCGACATGATCAATTCATTAATGTCCAAGCTTCAAAGTTTTATTAATTAATTAGTTCATTAATATGCCTTATTTTACTTAACATATTTTATATATTTTTTTTTTAAATTTGATTAAGGGCAAATTATTATTAATATATGATCATTTTAGTGTCTCATATGTGATTTGGATTTCAACTTCTTAAAGACAACATATTCTATATTATACTTCACGAATATTCATTTTCTATATATAAAATTTAAAGACCAAGTCAGTTTAGTTGGTTAACTAAACTGATATAACAAACTTTAACTGTAAAACAGAAAGAAAACAAGTGAAAGTTAGTTACACAAAGCTGATACACTGATATACTCTAAAACAGAGGTGTGGGTGAGTGACATCTATAATAATATTGATATTTCTCGATTTAACTAAGATTTAATTACACTTGTATTAAGCACTTTATTCATGAAGAAAGAAATTAGATGCAGAATGATAGTAATGCCAATGACAGTGCTGTGCAGCGCATTTCAACATAAGAAATAATATAAAGAGATGTTTTGACTAATGGATTAGGGTAGTTTTGGACCTAACTTATGTGGTCTGATTTTTTTAAACTATTCTTTTGAAATAAAAGTATTGGACATTTGGACCTAACATTTTTTAAGTAAATATTGGGCCTAACTTTACATTTATTTATTTATGTCTGGTTCACTTATAATTTAATTAGTTAAATCAATTAAACTATAATATGTAAATTTCGTTGGTTTGATCTTAGATTCAATTTTTGAAATATTGAATATTATTTTTCCTGAAGGAAGGAGGATATATGTTTGTTTGTAATTTTTTTTGTTTTACCAAAGGATAGGTGTTTGTTCTTTAAAGTTAAAACCATACAATTCATTGTGTTAAATTATTGGAATATTTATGAAGATAAGGATTAGATTTTATTCTACTTTGTGTCGAAGGATATAAACATTTGCCTGCTCAAATATAACTTTTTTATTTTTTATGCTAAATCTAAATTAAATGGTTCAATCCCCACCAAATGAATTTTTAGCTTTCCAAAAATAATTAACCTTAGTTTTATCATTGAAAATAAATTAAAATCGAAAATAATAATTTTTGAACACGAATTTTAATAATGTATTTTTTAATATATTTTAAAATATAATTGTTAGTATTAGTAATAGGTAATTTATTTTAGTCTTTAAAATTACAGGATGTTGTTTCTTTAGTCTCTAACTCAATAAAAAATTTAAATCACTCGAATTATTAAAATATCAGTTAATTTAGCCTTTAACGTCATAATAATTACAAACTATTCTAATAATAAATTATATGTTTTAGAGATTTTTTAAAATAGTAAATTGTATTTTTTTAAAAAATATTTTGAAAATTTAAAAAATTATGACGGAGTTAAGGACTAAAATCACAAAATGTTTTCAATTTATTTTACAAGAAATAGTACATATTTATATTTTGGTATAGTAGCATGAGAGATGGTCTCAAATGATGATTCTAGGATTGAGCATAGCATAGTTTAGCAGCTCTAGATCTTGTTCAAACAACTCCATGTCATCCTCATCAAGAGTCACAAAAGCTTCAATTCCACAACCATCTTTAGTATCCATCAAAGCAATCGTATTACTCACTACTTTATTCACACTACAAGTCCACACAGGTTTCCCCCACCCAAAATCAATTTCAAGCAGTGGAAAATTACACCAACTCGAACTCCTGTAAATTACCAAACTATCCTCGTTAAGCTGAACCCTCTCTTTCAAACTTTCCATCACAAATTCAAAGCCTCCTTCCTCTTTAAACCTCTCTACTTTGGTGTCTATAAACTCCCTCATACCCTTTCTCATCCTTTTCACCATCTCATCTAACGCCACGTGGCATTCATCCTCAACCGTTACTGAAAACGGCCATATCAAGTTTCCCACCGCGTTTTCCGGAATTGTGGGGTCCATTCGTGTACGGAGGTTAACTGCCTGTAACAGAATCGAATGTTTAAAAAAGGACGTCGTTTTGGTAGCTGTTGTAGAAAGAGCGCATTTCCAAATGAGTGCAAGAACAACCTCTACTCTTGAAGGGTTGAATTCGAGTGTTCTTTTGACTCTTGTTTTGAGTTCTTCTATTTTGGAAGCTTCGAAAATGAATCTTCTAGAAGTTAATTTTTTGTTTGAAGTTTTTACTGAAGCGGAAATGGCGGGAAATTCTCTCGGAGGAAATAGGTTAACGGCGGTGGTTAAATCAGGAAGTATTTTGGTGTCTCCGCTGCAGACGGCGGTCCATGTTTTTAGGAATGTGATGAGAGTATTGAAGTCAGCGATCTTGTGTGTGAGGGATACGGTAATTGCGGTGGAACCGCAATCGAACAAGGTGAATCGGATTAATAAGAGGTTTAATATTTGTTTTTCGTCGGTGGTTGGGAGGAAACACTCGAGGGTGTCGAAATCGGGGTTTGTGAGAATTTCGGAGAGAGTGGTGTTTGTTTGAGATTCGATGAAGAAAACGCCGCCGTCGTTGCAGTTAATGGTGGCGGCGTCTTGGAGGTTTCCGGCGAGAGGGTAGAAAAGGGTGAGTGTTTGAGAGAGTGAGTTTTGGAGAAGTTGGGATTTTTCTGAGAAGTGAGAAGAATGGTTAATGTTGTTGTAATTTGGGTAGAAGAAAGTGGTGTTGCCATGAAAATTGGGAGAAAGTTGATCTAGTAAAGAGAGTTTGAAGGTTTGAAGATGTGATGCTGTTGGTTTAGAGGGTTTTATGAGTACTCTGTTTAAGGTTTCAAGTTTTACTTCGCAATTGCTGCTACTGGTTCTTTCGTTCTGTTTCACCATTTTTGTTTTCTCTGTGTTGTGTTGTGTTTACAGTTACTTGATTGTCTTTCATTTTATAGAATGGTGTCGGTTGAACGCTGACATATTGCTTCACCGAATGAATAAATGTTTCTTAAATGATTTCCTTTTTTTTTTTTTATTGATTTTAGTTTCCGTCGCTGTTTTTATGGGTTTAATTGTTGACAAAAATATAAGTGAAACACATACATGTTGATGTGGCGTCTATATATGAATACCACCTCATATCTAAGAAGTCAATGGGGTAGGTATAGACTTATATTTTGTCTATTTGCTTAGTAAGAAAATAAGTGATTTGGGCACCGACATCAAACCCCTGTTTTTAGTTAAGTATTTCATTGGTATGTTAATTTTATGAGCTATGAGGCTTGCTCTAGCTTTGATGTATCATCCAAATCCAACTTATCTTTAACATTTTATATAATTAAGTGTTTAGGACATACGCGGTTATAATCCCGTGTTGTATATAAGTATGTTTCTAAGATTAAACTATTAATATTACTAATATGGATTTTAAATAAAAAATAATAATTAAATTTTACTTTAAATTATAAATCATTTAATCTTAATCGGATACTATAAAAAAGATAATAATTGTATGTAATCACATTACATATTATCCATGTTTCTCTAAAAACTTTGAGTGTTTATGATTTGTATTCAAGTTATAAATGAAAGTTCATCATAATTCATAACTATCTTTTTTTTTTTATCAATTTCATTTATTGTTCTAAAATAAATATTGAGTTTACATTCATTTAGGTAAATAAATATTGAATATGTGGAAGATGTCACTATGTGTATAGATCTGCTAAGTTACATTGTATATTTGATGTAGAATCAAATTTCTATTATTTTAGCTTATAAATTTATTGGAGGATCATGTTAATAAATATGTTACCCTTAATATATTTGTCAAACAACTAAAAAAGCTAGTGCTATGTAAATCGTTTGATACTGTGTCCGAAATCCGAATCCTACCATAATCAAAACTAAGAAAGCTAGCGCTAATTCTAGCCAAGAGCAAGCAACTAAAATTAACATTCTTAGGCAGGAATATTTTTGCTAGTAGGTGACTAGTCCTAAGCAAATCAAAATACTATATATGGTTATGGGTAGTTATTATCAATGTCATTATTATTATATAGTTAAATAGCTCCCTTGTTTCTTGCTCATTTATTGGATAGTAGAATTCGAGAGTGTAAAGTGGAATATTTTATATTACCGGAAGCATAATTCTAATAATATTTATAAGCTTAAAATATAGGGGTGAATGAGTAATCACCAAAATATATGGCCAGAATACCGTCAAAAAAGAAGGCCCAGCCCAAGAAGTAGGAGGGTGTTAATTTCGCAATAAATAATGAGGAAAAAAACCTGTCAAAGCAGTAAAAAATTTCAAAGGCAAAAAAACAAGAACCCGCCAAAAAAAAGAAAGTAATAGTAGCTGCTTATAATCTTGGCGTTCTTTATTGTGTGTAAAGAAATCTTGAAAATGAGGTCCTATTTTCCTTTCCGTGCGGTGTGTATTGTGGTGCTGCTTCTCGTAACTAACACCGTAACGGTGGTCAAATGCATACCAAACAGAGAATTAGATTCAATGCTTAGCACCCTACGAGCGAGAGGCTACGACCTCTTCTGCAACGCAATCGTAACCTCTGATCTCCGCATCGATCTTCTCTCTTTCGACGATGCAAATTCAAACTATACACGCTCCTTCACTTTCTTCGCTCCCACAGATTCTTCCCTCTTCGCACTCGACATGACTCAAACGGCGTCGTCGTATACTGATACTCTTCGTTACCACATTATCCCTCGCCGTCTCTCTCTTGCAGAGCTTCGTCTTCTTCCTAACGGTTACATGCTCCCTACTTTGCTCTCCACGCGCCGGGTTCCTGTCACGCGCCGCACTGCTTCCTCTGTTACTACTGTCGGCGGTGTTGACCTTGCTTTTCCTGGACTCTTTTACGGACGCCACGTCGCCGTTCATGGTCTTGCTGGAATTCTTAACCTTCGATTAAATAATCCTACATCTCCGGCTCCGGCACCGGTGCCTCCTCCGATTCGTTCAACAGATCACCGTCATTTCAATCCAAGAATTCCGCACTCGCCGGAAAATCAAACGGTTCTTGATTCGGTTCCTAAATCGGGTTCATTCAACTTCACAGGCAGTCAAGGCTCTCGTCATCCGATGGAGACTCCGGGACCGGCACCAATACCGGCGATTGCGCCGGAAATTGGGAGAGCTCCCGTTCATTTCCCGGTCAATTTCAGCAATGCTCCTTTTATTGCGCCGGTTTCGCCTCCAATAGAGCCTGAATCAGCGATATCTTTTCCGCCGGAGGGATATTCTGATGCGGAGGCTCCGGCACCTTCGGGTTTGGAACCAATGGTGCAGAAGAATAGTAGAGTTTCGTTGATGGAAATGTTGGAGAAATATGAAGCGTTAGATGGAGTGACGAAGTGTGAGATTGTAGCCGTTGGATTGAAAGAGCGCATAAGTGATGATAGTATCGGTCACATGCAGTGCTATGCAGCACAAGCTAGATAGCTCGTGTTGGATTTGGATTATATCATTCATTTGATGAAAAGAGTTCGAATTTTGTGTTTCTTTTTTCTTCATTTCGTGTAATATTTGAAGTTTGAAATTTCATTGAAAAATGCCAATAGTTATTAGTTGTTAGATAGTATCATCCCAAAATCCTGAAATATGTACAAATTAAAACTTGTCACATGCTAATGTACTTATGGTATATGCATTTTCTTTCTAGTTATCTTTTGGATTCTTTATTAGTTGGTCTTTTGGGTTCAAGCACTGACTTGTTAACTGTATTACGTTTGGATTATAAATCAAATAACTGTAATTGGTGGGCATGTATTCATTTATCCATGAACGATTCATTTCTAAACGAGCGAAACTCTTTTAATTTTCTTCGTATATATGTCAACAAGAAACTGACTAACACCAAATAGCGTTACTGATGTATAATTCTGTACTAAACATGGACCTTTGCTGAAAAGGACCAAGAAATTTTCCATCAAATAAAAAAAGAAGGGGCCTGGAAATTTCAATCAATGGACAAAAATCATTAATGTAATGATGAATCCTTAAATACCTCAAGTCAACATCATGAAAATAAGATTTTGAAAAAGAAAAAAAAAACAATGCTTCAGATTCTTCATATTACTTGTGAGTATGAGTCAACCCAATAATTTTACAAGACATAATTTAGAAAATTAGAAATGATCGCATCAAATTTTAATTTTCAGGACCAACAACTTGTGAAAAAAAATTTAGTTCGACGCAGTTGAATTTTTTTTTATGAGTATATAGTTTACTACACTCATTTGAATTGGATTAGATTTTCTTCTTTTAATATTTGTATTTGAAAATTAAAAATATCTATAAAATAAAATATATAATAAATATGATTGCAACTAATTTAAATGATAAAACATCTCATTATATAGTTTATGAAAGAAGACATCTCTTCATACAACTTTATATTGATATAGATCATTTCTTATTAAAAACCTCTTAAAGAAATCATATGAAATAATTTATTTTTTAACCATATGCAATAGCTTTGTTCATATTTTAAGATATTTGATTTTACATGTTACAGTTATATATGTCCATCACAATATATTTTTGCTGACAAAGGAAACTACAACCACCCTTTCTGTCATTGGTAAAACGGGTCAAGACAGGAAAAAAAAAAAAACAATTTAATTACTTCACAACAAACATTTCGCTGCTTAAAAAAAAGTAAATATTTCGCCAAAAAAGATTGACAAAATAAATTAAAAAAATCATTTTTGTCAAAAATAAAATGAAAAAATTGATTTTCAATGGTATGTGTAGATGAACTATTTTTTTTAATTAAGTACTTACTTTTCTATTTTTTTTAATTAAGTACTTACTTTTCTATTTTTTTTAATTAAGTACTTACTTTTCTATTTTTTTTATTTATGATGCTTACTTTTCTATTTATTTTACAGATTGATTTTCCTTTTAATCTTTTACAATAAAATAAAAATATGTAATTAATAATTAAAAAATAGATCATAATTATCTTTACAATATGTAAAACTGTATAGCTAAATAGACCAAAAAAAATTATATGCTAAAGAAACAAAAGAAATTACTATTTTTATCAAAAAAAATATTACTACATGTCAAAATCAGAAATAAAATATAACATTTTTTATTTTAGTCTATGTGAATATCTTTTTTTTGGATTTAATCTCCGTAAAATCAACATTAAAAGAATGATAAATTTTTCAAAAACTCCTATTTTAGTTTTTATTCATATTTTATTTATAAAATAACACTAATTATTAAATGATCAATAAATAAATGTATTAATTAATAATATAAAATATTTTAATTTTTAATATATCATAAAAGATGAAGTGTTAGTATGTATTTATAGGTCCATATATCATAACAGTTTATCAGCTTTTTTATAGAAATTAAAATCGATTGTCTCTGATTTTACGGAGACTAAATTCGTACAAAAAAAAATTTACAAAAACTAAAATAAAAAAGTGGTATGTTCACATGGACCGAATATATATTTAAACCTAAATTATATTAGAATGAATCATATTTTTATCTATAACAATAATTTACACTCCCCTTTATTAGAAATTAATAGCATATATAAAAATCAGAATGCTTATCAATGAAGGACTAATTAACATAACTTGGTGAAGGGTGTTTAGAACCCGACACGTTAACGTGTGGTTCAAATACAGAAAGCATGACAAAGACATAAATAGAAAAAAATAACCATAATAATTACAATTACCATAAAGCAAAATTATCAAATAAAGAAAAACTAGTATACAGAAAGGGAAGGTTCTGTCAAAATAAATAAATAAACATAAAGAAAGAAAGGGAAAGGATAAAACAGAAAAGAAGATTGCAACAAGAAGGAAAAAAAATCCCTTCCACGAAAAAACCCTATAAAAAGAAAATCGTACAAAGTTACAATTACAAAACAAAAACCCTATAAAACAACCTTCGACCTTTGTTTTGGTTCCACACATAACAATATCTTGTCTCTGTCTCTCTCAACACAAATGGAATACGAAAACAAGAATACGCAGAAGGAAAAGTTTTCATCTTTTTCTCAAACGGAGATCGATGCGGCGAAACAGTTAATAGAACTAAGCAATAGCATCGGAGAATCTGAATCTAGCACAACCCAGATGGGTAAAGATCGACATAGCAATAGCAGCAACAGTGTCACTCTGCAATGGAAACCGCAACAGTGTAAGAGTTGTAATGATGATTTATATAAAATTGAGGATGTGTTGGCTGAAATAGAAGAAGATGAACGATTAAGGAGGAAAAATAAGAGGTTTCGCTACATTGAAGATTTATATAAAGTTACAGATCCTATATAGTTTTTGTATCTTCATTTTAAATTTATTAGGTCACATTAACAACTTGACTTGTGTTAGAAGCTAACTTTAGATAGTGTACAGGTTCCATTCAAATGTATTATAGTATTTCATACTTTAGTGATAGCTCGATGTTTGTAGAATAGCTAGTGAGAAACTTCCAGAAATATAGATATACGCAGATACATTATATTTAATTCTGAACATTGCATATGTATATATTTTTTTGGTATATGAATTTGGTTCGAGTAGAGATAAAGAGGAACATTTGGTTTAGGTTATTGTTGCATATATGAGCTGAGAGTAAATTTGTGTTTCAATCGTTTAGTGGTGGTGTAGGGTTTGGAAACTCAACTTTTGGCTGTATTTCTTATTCTTCAATCGTGGATGGTTTCAGACAAAGATTTTAAGACATTCTCTGTAAGAAATGCAAATTTAAATACGTACGACCAATGACTCTTGCTGGAATGAAGAGTACTGCAGGACATGCTTATTGGGGTGCAAGTAATCCACACCATCGCCATGGATTCACACACTAATCGAAAGTTTGCAGTTTAATTAATATTTGCTACGTCAGTTCATGGCCAAGTTGATCGAATCATACTATTTCTGTTCTAAGAACTATAGTAACAAATTAAATGTAATGATGTGGAGTCATAGTTTTCTTTATTCAACTCGTTATTAGCGTTCATTTCGTGTTTGTTAGGCTAGAAAGAAGGAATCCTAAATCCAATAATGATATGAGAATCCGTATTAACTATTGGCGTTATATTTCCTCCTACAAATAACAGATCAAAATCATGAAGAAACAAAATTCAATATACTTTGAATACGCTGGATTTCTCTACAGCATATCGAGTTTGGAAATTTTTTACTGTATCATTATCATACAAGAAAAAGACACATTCAATAGCTACTGTGAGCAATTGCGATTCAAAATTCACCTAACCAGTGCTCACAAGAAATTCAGCCTAGTTATCCAAAACTATCAACAGCATATATGCACTTTCATACACCTTCAAGAACGTAGCACAAATGATTGATCAATAAGAGTAAGAGTTTAGAAAAAAAATCATCTAATTCCTTCACATGATTAAAGGCTTCAGTGCTCAAGATGGAAGACATATTCTGTCAGCTGTTGCAATTTACGAGGATCTAGTTTCTGCTCTGTCACAACAGGTTGCTTCTTCACAGTAAGCATCCGAGAGGCATAGTCCACAGTCCAACCTTGTTGTAGTACATCTACATCATACAACCAAAAAGTCAATAATGATATCATAGGCAGGGACAAAGAGATGATTGTTAGAATTTAATGTTTGATAAAGTTTTCAAAAGCAAGACAAAACAAGACTACAGGAGCAGAGGTTGCAGTTTATCAGATTGTTATGTTCACCTTTAGCAAGCCAGATCCACCAAATAGAGTCAATAATCATGTTTGTTGGGCTTTGTTAAAATTCAATGTATGTTTTTATTATTCCTTGATTGTGCAATATCCTAGGCTAATTGTTAGTACTCCTAGTCACTACAATTTCCTAGACATTGAATATAATCATTGCAACATCATTATAAATAAAAGGTGTGTGATCTCATTACACACGCAAGAAACACACAGAAATTACTCATATTTTTACAGGCTTAAAGTATAATTTTGAGAAGTTTCCCAATTTCTCAGTCCAAAAACAAAATATAATCAAGATCCAATTTCTAATGTTTCTAGGTGAGGGAAAAGTTAAAACTGGTAATATTTGATAATGCAGGGAAGTTCTAAAATCTTTCATTCATTTTTTTCATTTGGTTCCTACCCACACAGAAATTACTCATATTTTTACAGACTTCAAGTATAATTTTGAGAAGTTTCCCGATTTCTCAGTCCAAAAACAAAATACAATATCCAATTTATAATTTTCTAGGTGAGGAAAAAGTTAAAACTGGTAATATTTGATAATGCAGAAGTTCTAAAATCTTTCATTCATTTTTTTCTTTTGGTTCCTACCCCCATTCTTTTCTCCTCCATTTTCATTGACTTTCTTCTTGAATTGGTAATCCTAAAATTCATTATATTTACTTCCCTTGTCTAAAATCCTCATTCCAAGTGTAAACTTGTCAGCTGCTTAGAATTTCAACAGTTAGCCTGAAATTCAGCCACTGCTCTCTGTCAAAAACATAAATTTCCAAACCATGGGCTATATCCTGTCAATAGACCCAGAAACAAACCTTAAATCTAAACCCAATAAAGGAAGTGACTAAAGGAGGACTCAACCAACATAAATTTGAACTGTTTAAGAGGTAAAAGATTGTGTTGAGAAGCTACATTAATAAAAATCCAGCATAAACACCGCTAACAAATAAAACTTTGATCTATATTTACTTAATAACTTTCCTTGATGACATCCCAAGGTGCATGGTGAACCTTAAAAGATTCTATTATTGGCCACCACATTTTAACATACCATTTTGATGAGTTACTCAACAGTATACATAGGAAAATTCTTAGTTATATACAGTAGATATATAGTCAGTAGTGACATGGAATAGAATAAGGAGAGTTGGAATCCACTTTTATAAACTGTCATAAAATGTGTATCAGAGTCCTCTCTTTACAGTCAACATCAAAGTGCAAGATTCAAAGGAGTATTTCAAGTTCAAGGGTGCACAAGAGAGGATAAGAGCCAAGCATTAATAAATTCATCTATTCAAGAAGAAATAATGTTTGTCTTCAAATGTGGACCTAGGAAATAGTTAGTTCGAATTTACTTATATCCTGGTTACATAATAAATACATTGATTGCTTAAGAATGTTATTTAATGAAATTTTTTGATCACGTCACTATTGGTACTGATCCAAGGGATGCTAAAACAAATAGATATGCATTGTTTAAGTCAAATTTCAAACGTAAACATAAAATTACTTACAACTTGTAGCATCATCCTCACTCATTCCGAGAAATAATGCAGCATCTTCAACGCTTATCGTAGAATAAGCGTTTACAAGCAGCTGAAACATCTCCTTTGTGTAAAGTTCTGAAAACAGCATGTTGGTATTAACATTTGCACTGTACTAATCATCTTCTTTGAAAAAAAACACATAGAAGCAAAAGATTTGTGCACTTAAACTGCTTAGAAAAGGAATCCAAAAGCAAGAAACATATTCAATAAAACAATGGCAGAAGTGGTATATCACTAGTTTACTATATTTTATGTGATCCATGGTATCCATGGCACCTTAATCAACAGTACATGTTGACTTAAGAAATTACATTATTGATCTACAATTTGTGTTGTATGTAAAGGGGAAGGGAAGTCCAGCCATAAACAGGTGATTAATCACTGTTCTACCCAAGTTCAAACTATAATACATTTTTTCCATCAAACTAGTTCAACTTTTGGCCAATTGTATTCATTCATAACATACTAAGGTAAAATGTAATAATCTTGAACACTAAATACAGCAGTGCAAACAACCAATTATAACTTTTAGCCATTTGCTTCCATCTATAACATCATACTATGGCAACATATCACTATCTTGAACACTATAGTGCAAACAACTAATGATAATATAGATTAAATGATGAATACATGCATGCTTTAGTGATCCTCCCACACAGAAATGACTGACTTAGTTTCAGGATAAAATGTAGTCTATTTCAACATTAACAAGATAAAAAGGTTTATAATAAAAGCAACTGCAAGATTTTGATAACGGTTTATCCAGTTAGAGCTTTAAAAATATATTCAAATTGAAGATAAAGTGAATAACATCATGCATTAAATATATGAAGATCAAAGAGTTTGTACAGAACAATCGCAGCTCTGCTGAATAGACAAAACAGAAAATCTTAAATGCTTTGCCTGAGAAAGCAGCAACAAATCCCTGGAGTTCCTGACTCCATTCAAACCCACGGATCGCCTCATGTACTCCGGCATAGTTCCGTAACCAAAGCTGTTGACCAATTTTCCACACAGCAGTAACTTCAGGTTGGGTTTCTTTGATTGAAGAAGGAATCGATTTCCATAGAAAGCGGGCACTGTTGCTGCAATATCACAACACAAAACATTAAACCCTAAAATAAAAAAAATAAAAAACATAACAATAATATAACCAACCCCATCCCTTCCAAAATATTGTCAATTATAAAATAGAAATTGTTATATCACTACCAATATATCAATCATCCCAACAGTAAACTAATTTAACTTGAAACATATAACAAAAAATCAATTTCCTCTTTATAATTATTTATAAATAAAAGTGGAATGGATCAGATGAATTACATGTCATGAACATAAAAGTGAGAGAGAAGATGAATGGCGTAGGGCCAGTCGTCTTGAAAAGCAACACCGTCGGCTGCAACCTGAGTGAGAATCAAGTAAGCGACGAAATAGACACAAAAACCTAAGGAAACAATGAAAAGTGAATGATTAAAACCTGAAGCATGAGATTGTCGCAGATATCAGCAACTTTTTCGTACAATTTCGATGCCAATGCTGCAGTTATTGGTGACAAATCCATTGTGCAGCCAAACTGCTTCTACTCTCACTATTTTGAGATCAAATTCTATCGGTAAGAATGAATAATCAAATGAGAAAACAATACCCTAAAATTGATATGGAAAACAAAATATACACAAGAAAAGTCCACATTCATACCTCGATTGGATTCGATTCGATGCGGTGGTGATAGATGAAATGAACCAAGGAAACTACTTCCGGCTTCTCCAACTCCAAGCAAGCCAGGTATTTTTGCTCTTTGTTAATTATATTCTACATCGTTGTATTTTTTCATTACAGTTCTAAAGAAAAGCCCAACTAGGCCCGAGGGAAGCCCAACCGCGTCGAGTAATTAATACTGATTTTTTTTTATCGACCAACTCGGATGTATTTTTTTATTAAAATATATATCTAGGGTAGAATATTGAGGAAATTAACTACCTTGTTTTTTTAGACAAAATTATTCATGCTTTAATTGGCTTTTTATCTACTTCATGGATAGATCCTTCAAAATATTTTGTGAGAGAGAACATGTGTTATAATTGTAGCCGTTAGTATTTGTTTAGTGAATGACATAAAATACCATATTTGTTTATGCATTTTCTTGAAAATATATGGAAATAAATTGGTTTTAATTTTTTTATTATATTAACGACATATATATTATTAGAACTCTTGAAAATTTTATGAAATTTGATTTCTTAAATAAATAGTTTGAGATGAAATACGAGATGAAATACGTATAAATGATGGATATTTGTTTGAGATTGTAAATCGAATTATTTAAAAAAAATAGATTTTGCGCAAATCATTAATCTTATATTGAAAATGTGATTCTATATTGACAAATTACATTTGTTGTATATTCTAATGGTTGTCAGGTCACTATATGTCAACAAATATCATTTTAGACCTTAAGAAAATAAAAATAAAAATAAAAATAAAAAAAAAAACTAATTGATCTTGAAATATTACTTAATATTGAAATTGGAACAACTTGAATTGATTTTGAAGTAATATAATTAGTTCAATTAAAGAAACTAATGCATTTTCCTGTATCAATAAGATATAATTTTTCGCGTAAACTTTGAACAAATTCAAGAATAGACTTTTTTAATTGAAATATATAATAATATTGTCAATCATGTGAATTTTCAACACAACATGAATTAAGTTTGATTGAGATTTGTGATTCTATACATATAAGTAACTTGTATTTTTTTTATTTCTTAACGATTCCATGTGAATATAATACTGCATACAATACTAATTTGGAGAAGAATATAATAAAAAAGATGAAACAAAACTTTGAACAAAGTCACTCCTAAGTTAAGCTTTTGAGTAATTAGCAAAATATATTAATTGATCTTTGTCATCTTAGTTATAATTGTTTGTACAATGAAGAAAAATAAATGTGCTCTGCACTTTTTTTTCTTCACAATGATTTTATCTTAATGGATTTTTCTAGTTAGGTTTTTTTTAGGTTTTAACGAGACATATTTTTGATTGACATCTAAGGAAAATTGTTATTAGTAGCTTGTGGGTGTCTCGTACAACTTTGCTAATAACATACATAGTTCCACCATTCAAATATTTGTAAGTTATTGAAATTGTGTGTTATAAATAAGACTCATGTAATAATATAAAGTACATCTTAAAAAACATAATAGAAATATTATTTTATTCTATATTTATCTGTTTTCTATATTCTTTTTATAGATAAATATTAGTAATTATTAAATTATGTTAATTTTTCGATATCGAATCTAGCCCTGCTGCATTAAATCTTTTAACGCCCCTTGTCTCACAACTATCTTGTTTTGCTTTATATTATAAAATGTTTGTTTTAAAAGTTCAACAAATAAATCTAGTTTTAGTTTTAAAGTTTCAATTTAAATTGAGTTGACTTCCAATTTTTTTATAGTCAAATCACTATCTTTACTTTGCCCTACTGTGAAGTTACCAAATATAAATAAAATTATCGACACAAAAATAATTAAATTTAGAAGAAAAAAATTATTTTTTAACACCGCAAATTTGTAAGCGTTTTGGGAACCATTCGAACAACTATCAAGAGAATCATCTCAGCAATACTTAGAGTTTCCCTGAATCATAAATTTCACCACATCCATTGAAACTCATTAGAAAGTATATAGTTTTTTTATTTAAAAGTTTATATTTGGAAATATTTTATTTTATTTATAAAAAATAAAATATTTTAAAATATGATTAAATATATTTTTAGTCTCTGTAAAATTTTAAAATTTCAATTTTAGTCCTTCTAAAATAAAAATACATCTTTTAATCTTGCAAAATTATTCAACAATAAGTTTTAGTCTCTACTGAAATGAAACATGTTAAATTGTCTTTTAAATTTAAATTTTTAAATGATTTTTTACAAGCATATTTAGAACATTATAAAAAAAATTTCCACAAAAGTTTAGAATTTTTTAAGATTAAATGAATTAAAAATAAAATTTTAAAATATATAAAAAAACTTAAGATAAAAGTAACGAAAATAAATATTTAGAAATTGAATTTTGAGTTTATTTTGTGTAGAGTAACTTTTTATATTGTTGCAAATATGCTAAAAAAAAATTCATTCAAAAATGTATGTTCACTTAACAGCAATGACTAAAACTGCATGATAATTTTGTAGGGTTTAAAAATTTTATTTGTATCGTACATAGATTAAAATTAAAAGATTAAATTTTATATGAACTAAAAATATATTTAACCCTTCAAAATATTGTTATAAATTTATAATTTATTTATTTAGTAACAATCTTAATAAACTTAATTATAATTTTAGTCTTTTATTTTCAATTATTTTTGAAATTAGTCCCTCTATTTTAAAATCTCTTAGTTTTGGTTCTCTTTAATATTGCTTGACTAAAAAATGATGGTATGATATGTCTTAAATGACATGAGATACAATCTGATAATGCAGAATAATCAACATTTATGATAATACAAGAAAATATTCGACTTTATAAATTATTTATTTTTATATTTTAATTAATGACAATAAATAATTAATCAATCTAAATGATTTTTACATTATCAAAACATGTAACATCACTGGTTTTGTGTACATGAATTTGAATGAGAGGCTAAGACAGTAAGATTTTAAAAAACCAAATTTTCTTTAATGTTTTCAAAATTAACATTTAAAACCAAAAACCATAAATTTAAAAATTAAACCAATTCTTTTTCAAAAAATATCAAACAAGTTATTTAATCAATTTTTTTATAAAAATGAAACCTAAAGTTTATATTTGTTAATATTTTTATTGTTTAAAAGTAATGATATTTTTACCACCTCACCTTTTAATTTAACCAACCAATAAAAGAGAGGATTAAACACCTTTCTTTTGTTCTTTCCTCATTCACTCATTAATTCATATCAAGCAATCTATACTCTCCCCCTGTCATCTTTTTCTTTCTTCCTCTATCCTCACAACCAAACATAATATACTAGACAAGGGATGAGTTTAAAAAAATTTACAAAAAAAGTAATAGAATATTTTAATTGAACTATTAAGAGAAATTATAAAATAAAAATTAATGAATTACAAGTTTTCATCTAAATGAAGCAATTTATAAACTAATCAAATACCAACAATAAATTAATCAAAACACTTTATAGCCCAAAAAATTATAGATATAATTTCCATTAAATTTTAATAATCAAATGGGCAAAACTTCCTAAGGCACTTTTCAAAAGCACAAAGGTGTGGAAAGAAAAAGGTTGGGAAAAAGAAGGGAGACAGAGTGTTAACAAAAGCCAAACAGATGCCTCACCCACTCATTGGGTTAACTTTACAGTTTACATGTTTTGCAGTTTCTTTTGCTTTCAATGTAAGTAACCAAATCAAAATTTTGTGCAAAATTCTATGAGAAAATGTTTAGTACCCTGATTTGAACAATTTGTTGAGACTCCTTTGATAGCCATTCTAAATTCAGTATTTCCTCTCACCATTTTTTCCTACTCATTTCTTCCTAAAATTAATCGAAAAAATGAGAATCCGAGGGAGAAATTAAGCGTAAAATAACGAAATTTATACCGTAAACAAGAATTATATTACTATCCGTCATTAAACACTCAATCCATCGAATCCACATTGCTTGTTCGTAAGAGATTGCTTTCTTGGACTAATCACTATAGCACAATCCACCGAGACCTGTGCAGTTGATCAAGTTCATGATTGTTAATCTATTGGCAAAGCATAGCTTAATGAAAAGCAAAACGGATTATTATAAAGAAGATGAAATATAAACAAAATAGGAAATTGGAGTAAAGGGTAATTTAAAAGGAAAAGTTTCATTGCTTAAAATACAAAAAAAAAGAAGATGGGGAGAGGGAGTTAAAATGCATGTTCACACTAGCAGAAGGATGATGCCACTCCCACCCCACCCCATGTGCCCTACAATCAAGGATAGTCACATGTGGAAGACTTTTTCTTGGCCTAAAAAGTTTAAATAAGATTTGACATGTTACCAAAAACATAAATATATATTAGTGGTCACAAAATTTTACCTATACAAAAATATATATCATTTAATTATTTAAAAATTATATATTATTTAATTTTTTCTCTTTTTACCATGTTTCATTTTTTGAATGTGTGACCACATAAGAGTTTCTTACATTGGTATGCTTTGTTTTTGGTATAGTTTAACTAGACTTTTGAAGATAAAACGTTATTAGTTTAATCTAACATCTTATAGCATCAATTGTTAATTATTTGCAGTCATGAAATCAAACAACACATTTAGTGAATTTACACTCAGATTTCTCAACATTTTTTTAACCCTCTAGTTTGAGGTTCGGGTAATATAGAGTTTGGACGAGAGATAAAAAAGCACAGCCGAAAATTGTTTTTGTTAAGATATGAATTCAGATTCACTTGAATGATTTATTCTTAACTGTCCAATCACTTGATTAAAAGTATCACCATCATTGATTGTAAGAGAAAGATGAAAATAAAGCAGCTCACATAAATGCATGGCGTATCCTTGAGGCGATTCCAACCGTTAATTTTAGATTAAACGATTATTAAAAAACGATTATTAAAATTAACTTTAAATAATCTCGAATGTTAAATCCAAAACCGCCATAAAGGGTCTTGGAATCCAGCTACGAGGTTCAAGTCCAGTGGGGCCCCACAATTCTATAATTTTCTTTGCACCTTCCAATCATTCTTTGTTTGGCTACAAGCTGAGGCCTTAACCATTAACCTTTCCACTCACAAATTCTTATTCCACTATATACGTTTCATAAAAAAATGTATAGCAAAGTTGCAAACCCTTGAAATTAAGTATTTCAGATTAGACATGATACCAAAAAAACAGAGGAAGTACACAAATGAAAATAATAATATTAGTATAATAATATTCTCCTAGCACACAACAATGAGGCTCCCTTCCATAAAAAGAAATACAATGAGGCTATTGGAATGTTTTGCCATTGCCACAATGCTATCCAGACGGATACATGAAAGAGCGTGAAAAGAAAGCACTCTATAGAGAAAACCATAATCAATTATTTAAAAAAGGCCCAAATATCGATTTTATGGACTAAAATACATTAGTTGATAATATCAATAAGTGATAGGGAAAAGGAATATACTTGAACGATATGGCCCATATGGAATTATGGATGAAAAACATATAAGTCAGTTTGGTTTTCCTGTGCTAAAACTTAGATTTTGAAAAAATTGATTTTGTAAAATTAGTTCTAATTAAGGATGAATTTAAAGTGAAGTGATTTATATATATAAAAAATTTATAAAAATGAGTTAAATAATAAATTTAACATCAGAGCTCCAAAATACGGTTGCAAGTTAAGTTAGAGTCTATTCTGAAAGAAAAATCAATTATATTTAAACACGGTAGTGAAAATCAATTAAACATCTTTGAGACCAATTTTGGCTCATTTAAAAGTAGAACTAATCCTACACTAAACCAAATCAGCATTTGAGGCCAAAATTGGACTCAAAGTTGATAGGCATTTGTAAAAGTTAGCTTTACAAATTTTGTCTATTAAAAAGTCTAAACAATCATTTCATTACCTAATTTCAATCAACAAAAAACAATTAACATGAGAACAGTTCTGAATATTATACTTTAAGTAAAAATATGTTTTATTTTACTAATCACTATTAATAATTAAATTTAATAGTAAAGCAATTTTTTATTTTATTCTAAAACCATTTTTGGTTGTATTAATTTATGTAAAAGACTAACATAACCTCTTCTTTAAAACAAAATAGCAAGAAATACCACTAATTGCAACTAGTTCAGATCCAAATCCACACTATTTATACGAATTTAGATTAGATACAAGTGTGATTGCACGCATCTATACCATTCAAACATGATCAAATGGTAAGGCATATTTTAATTTTTTTATATATAAAAATTCTGATTATAAAATCTAAATTTTTCAATTTTGATCAAAAAAATTGAGATGATGAGATTGTGCGTAGTGACAAACACAACCCTAATTATTAGCACATCCTAATCTATCCTATGAGTCCCATTTCCTATGTAGGACCCCAAAAATCCCGCACGTTAAATGATTCCTTTCACAAAGAAAGAATAGCCAAAAACCAAAACACAAAAGTAGAATGCCAAGACAAATGCAATGCGGTGCTTTCTTCACCTTCTAAGCTTTATTATTTTCTCGCGACTAACTTTATATAATTTTTTTGTAATATAATTTTGCAGAAATTAAAAAAATTTAATTTTTTAACTAAAGAAAGGCAAAACTGTAGTAAAAAGCGCACGTTAGCCTGAGAAAAAAAAAAGAAGAGAAGTAAAGAAAAGCAGAGTGAACAGCTCTACTGAAACAAGCAATCTCCCCCCCTCAGCACCGCCACACACTCTCTCTCTAAAAACACGATCCCATAATTCCACATTGCATTATAAAAAATTAAAGTGAAGATTTAATTTTAAATGCAATTTGTAATGAATGGAAGCAAACCTAAAAGAGGAAAGTAATGGTTGTAATTTCTCAAAAACGAAAATGAAAATAAAAAATACCTGAACACGAGGAGAATCAAAATTCATGACCCGGATCTTAGCACCAACATCACCCAAAACCCGAAGATCAACCCGATCATTAAGAGAAGCATCTCTAATCAAATCAGCAGCATCAGCTTGAAGTAAATTAACCCTATCAACACCAATGGTAGCAACAACCTGTCTAAGACTATGAGCCTCTTGATAAAAACCGGGTACCGAAGCTTTCCCCAAAGGAATCCCGCGGTACATGACAGTAAACCTGGACTCTCCGTACTTGATCCCAACTTTATTAGGGTTAACGGCTGTGAATAGAAGACGAATTGTTAACGAAAGTGAAGCGGTTGTTCCTGAAGGGTTTATTCCCATGTATTGTACACCTACTTGTTGGAGATCGAACTGTGGTTTCTTTGGTTTAACTGCTAGAAGGATAACGAGTACTATTGCTAGTACTAGTAGTGCTAGGAATGATAAAAGGAGGAATAAGCAACAACAGCATCCTTTTAATGATGCTGACGATGATGAACGGGATGGTGTTCTAGGGTAGTATTGTGGATGTTGTTGATGCATGTATCCGTTTGAGTAGGATTGTGGTGGTTGTTGTTGCCTTTGCCTCTGTTCACCGTTTGGTTGCGGTGGTTGTTGTTGATTACCTCTTGTCGTCATTCTCTCTCTCTGTATCTTTTATTACTATGAATGGGGTCTAGCAATTAGAATGACTGAGACTTTTGAGAGGGAATGACACACTCATTTTCGCGATCAACAACCCTTCTTATTGCTTCCCAAACTATATCATTTTTCTTTTTATTTTTTTTTATAAAAAATTTGGAAGAAATATTTAAAATAAAGAGGGCAAATTACATAATTAAAGGCATAAACAAAAGTCAGGCATTAAGTGTAAACATAGAATGTTTTATATTGTATTTGGTTAAAAGATGTATAAGTGCTATATATTGACTTAGCTCAATTAGCAGTGGGAATGAGATTTGTGGTGGAACTTTATTTGATATTAATTATAACCTTCTCGCTCTCTATCCACCAAATAGCAAATTACATAAAAATATGTCTATTATAAAAAATTATATAAAATTAACAAAAAAAATATAAAGAGAAAAAGAAATTATAATAACATACTTATATTAAAAAAAATTATAAAAATTTGAATGGATCATAATCTCTATTGGCCTCCATTCTAACTCTATCTCTCTCTGATTAAAAATATATTCTAAAACATATAAATGTCGAAATTTAAAGATAATATTAAAAATAATATTTAGAACTGTTTAGGAGAAATTTATGTAATACACAAGAATTATTATCGAACAATAGCACTAATTGTCGTTTTTATAAAATCAAATTTCATTAATAATTTTTTTTAAAACTTTTTAAAAAAACAAAAACTTAAATACAGTTGTTGATATCTGTATTTTACATTATTTACTATTTTTGGTTTCTCAGTATAAATCTACAATGGTATTTCCATTTTTAAAGTGTTTATTTTTCTTATTTATGCATTATGAATTGAATTTTGATAATATAGAAATTAACATGTTTATTTAACCTGTCTAAAGTAAATGTTAGTAAAACAAATAAATTAATCGTTGATTTTTGTAACCACCGGTTTTTAATGATTAATATCATTTATCTTTATTTATATATCTTGTATCTAAAAAAAATCTCATTAATTTATATACAAAAATAATTAAATTTGTACAAGATGTTAATGTGAAACTATTAACATAGCAAAGATGAATGAGTTTTATGATTGTGTTGAGTGCATTAAGGAGAAACTATGGAGTTATTGTCTAGTATCAAATAAATTAACGAGTTTCAATTGGATAATGTTTATCCAATTTATATTGACCAAATTTCCATTCCATTTAAGATTGAAATGAGATTTTTTCTTTGTGTTCATTAAATATGAGTATTAGCTTAATATTAAGTGGAAGGAGGAGTAGTAAATGTAAATGTTAGGGGTGTAAATGATTTGCGAAGGAGACGATGATATTACGAAATTAAAAGTGGAAACGGAGCTACCAACGGAATTGCGTGGAAGATGTTACGGACAATATCCGTTTTCTTTTAGAGCAATTTGGGCCATTATTTTTGCAGTAAGGAGTGCATCTTGGGCTGCTATGCTTTTCTAGTAGATGCAACCCTCTAATTTTTTACTTTATTTTTATTGTTAACTTCTGATAATAAATTTTATAATATATTTTACATTACTGAATTCTAGTTTTCAATAGCATTTTTGAAATGATGAGGCAAAATTAGGGGAGTGATCATTCACCTTTCTAATAATAACATGCTCAAAGAAGAAATAGGGAATGTTAGCAAAGTATTATTTTCAATATATTATTATTCTCATTTATAATTGATATGTTTTATTTAAAGAATAATTTGAAAGGAAGGTATGATAATATTTTAAAAGAGATTTAATTTATATATATTGTTATGTAATATTTTTTTTATATTTTTAATTAATTACAAACATTAAATTATTAAAAACGTTTGACATTAGATGTGTTGATAATGTAAAATATTTTACACTACCAATATACGAAAATTAAGAGAAAATAGAAGATACATAGTCTTTGTAAATCATAGAAAATACCTCATGAACATCTTATATTCCGTCAAATCATAGAGATATTTTTAAATTAGTTATATGACATGGTAGTTTAGTGATTTTTTATTGGATGACAACATAAAACTATTTTGCAATGGAAATTGATTTTACATTTTAAGTGTATAGTATTTAAACTCAAACAATCTATTTATATTTAAAAACGTTGAGACAGATTACAAGTTGGTAGTTGATGACATCAATGGAAGTCTATACGATGTTACTAAATTTGTCTCGTATTTGAAAGAATATAAAACCCAACTTAATATTTTCCAAAACTACATGATTAATTTCATTAGAGTGGAAAATAACCTTGTTGCTCACACACTTGTGAGAGTATCAAAGTTTTATGCTAGTTTTTATATTTTTACTTCACTATTTAAATTCAACATCAATTTGATTATTACGTTTCTCAAATATCCGGTCGATCAAAGTTTTTACGAAGTGGATCACTTTAATATTGAATAAATTAAAGCCAACTAGCCAACAGTACTCTATAATTAGGTGCCAACCACATCACATACATTTCTTTACCACTAAGAAAACCCTTGAAGAGAGATTCATTCTTTAGCAATTCATTTTTCCCTTTTTCTTTTTACATAGTAACACCATAGAAAATTAAAGGCAGGATCCAAAATAAGAATGTTATTAATGATTGGAGGAGGAATGTTTTTATTATGATTATGATGATGACTCGCAAAGTGATAATATTGGACATGTGAACTACAAAACAATTTGCTTCTAAAACTTGATTAAAGAATATTATGACCAAAAAAGAAGGTTTGAACTTTAGAGGCAATGCACTAAGAAATTGAGTTGTTTTTTTGGGTTACCTTCCAACACATATCACTTTAAAAAGTATTTCTTACGATATGCAACATAAGTATTTTAGTTAAAACTACCAATTAAAAGATTATATGGCAATCAAGATGTATAAGTCTGGAAAAAAGATGTGGTGCCTTTTGAGCAAAAGTTGGCTGTTTTTTCTCTTCTCACAAAAGAAAAAGAATCAAAAGATGGATCCCACTTTTTTTATTCATGCATTTGCACATTGATTATGAGAAGTAAGCAAGACATGAGAAATAAGGTAAGAAGAGAAAAAAAAAGTGGAATTGAAGAAATTTGATAAATTATTTAATATAAAAGAAAGAAAATCATATATGTCATGACAAAGTTAATCACGAAACATAAGAAACTCTTATTACTAACGATAAATACTTTGACTTATTATGATTTATAATAAACATAGAAATTAAAGTATTTTTCTTTTTTACAAAATCAACACATTAGTATTTTCTAATTTCATAAAAGAATACTTTGTGATATCTCCTAGTGATATAGAACACTACAAACAAATACAATGTTGCCACCAACCACTTTCATCTTTACTATGGAAAGAAAGAACTTTTGATTGACCCCCACACCTTTTAAGTTCTCATTCTTACATTTCTCTTCTTATAAACTATAAAAGTAAAACTTTCATATTTCTCTTTAAGCAAAAAGGAGATTATTAAAGTGGTTAATTAAAAATATGTGTAAACTCTAACAAACAAATTTAGAGTGAATTCTCAAATATCACCATCCCTGCTTAACATTTTTAAAAAATAAAAGAAAATAATAAGTAGTCTCTAAAATATATAAAAAGATTTACCCCATTAATCAATGGTGTCAATATGTTAGATAAAGAGGGCAAGATGGTTTGAGCATATGTTTGAAAATTCATAACAAATCCAAAACTACCTCATATAGCTTCTAGTAAACGCACGTCCATTGACTTTCCAAACACACTATCAGTGGGGTGAGTTAAAATTTTGAAACCACCCGTTCTAGTTGGCAGTCTGCGGTAAAAATGGCATGATGATAGTAAGAGTTGGCCCATAGTTCATTTGTTTAAAAAAAATACATTTTCCTCAACTTTTTATGGCCCACTACACACAACTCATTCTGAATGTTTATCTATTTTTTGGTGGAAGTAGAATAATAGTATCTAGATTTTTAGATGATAATGGTTGATGAATCAGAAACATATGAAGGACATTTTCTTATTTTTTAAGAACTATACTTCTGTTCTATCAGATGTCTATATATTGTTCCATATATTGTTTCTTGCAAATATTAAATTGAAAAGAATGTGAAAAGTTACATGTGACAATTAATTATCTTTACTATTCCTATACCATTTTTATATCTCTTTAGAAAATTTGTTAATTTATTTTCATATAAAAAATTGGCAAAAAAAACTGTCCTTGATTAAAAGTTACATAGTGACATTTGTAATTCATTTTGAATACTTGATGTGCCCCGTTCTCGTTTTCGTTGGAAATTATATTTTCATTCATGTGTTTTATTATGAAAAGCACCACCCAAAATGGTCGGCACCTTACTGAAAATTTGGCAATGCATAGCATGCACTACCCAAAATGTGATATTCATGACCATGATGTGCCATTAGATAATAATTATTTATACGTTTATATAAAATAACCTTAGATATAAAAATGCAGACATCCCTAGAAAAATAAATCCCAGATTGAAACTCACGTAAATTAAAATAGGAAGACATTTTTAGTTTGCTTGTTAAGGGAACAAAAAACAAACACAACAATACAAAGAGAAAAAGTGGAGAAAGTTCATTTCATTACAGAAAAATACTAAAACAATAAATTTGAATACAGAAACCTAGCATAGCAAGGGATAAACTACAAAACGTAAAATGTTATCTCATTAAATAATAGATGCGCATCGTGGCTGGCCATCACTTTGGATCTACATGATCAGCATCGGCAGCAGGATCTGCACTGGTGTTGCCTGCTTCCGTCTTAACTGTTTCCTCAATCCTTCTACCAGAATCATCATCTAATTCATCATCCATCATATCATCCTCTCCAACATTTATATCTTCCACATCATCATCATCATCTTCGTTATTGCTTCCGTCGGGGATTTTTCTTTTCTTGGGGCCATGCTCGAGTCTATGACTATCCAATTCTTTGTCCATAGTTTCTTGTAAATTATGGTCATTGTTTACTTTCCTAGCATTCCTTGCGTTCTGCCATCTCTCCAAATCCTTTTCGACATTGGCAAGATACTGGTCCCCAATTTGTTTTTGATACTCAGACAATTCCTCTCTTCTTGCATTCTTCCATTCAAGGAAATCCTGCAAATTGCAAAGATGGACATGACATAAAATTCGATACATTTTATAAGTCAATAATCCTTAATCCAATGTGTTTGTGAGAATGCATTCATAAACAGCCATGCAATAAAAACAAATAAAGGGCTAAGTTTGGCAACCTCTTCTTTCCGCTTCTCAATTGATCCAGCATCTTCTTCATCCAAGGGCTTGTTAGGCAAATAATAGATTGGAGGCTCTGCTTTAGTCCTGCAAAAATAGATTCAATCAAAGAAAAACCCAAAAAAGATAAAAGAAAAACTTCTATTTTTTAATCTAAAATCCTGCAATTAGCTAGCAGAAACATCCAGTCATCAAATTGCTGCAATATTACAATGCACATGAACGGAAACTTATCTTCGTCTCAATAAAATGTGAATATGGACACTTTTGGACCAAAAATAAAAATAACCTGCAGAGCATTGCATGGTATGATGTTAGATACAATAATGGATGTCGTGAATTCTATTGTCTAATAAATTCACAGTCAAAGGGGACAAACCTTATAAAATTGCTTAGTCTTTTACGATGCTCACTCCACCGAAGAAACAGTAACTCCAATTTCTTTTCTTCTGTCTTAGCAGCCACACGTGCTCTAAGAGTCTGATGAGAATTGGGAAAAAAAGGAATATAAAAACATTTGTAAATGGAATCAAAATGAATCTATGTGAATATGAAGAGCAAATAATAGTTATCATTCGAAAGACTACCAAATCTCTCCTCCGTTTTTCAGCAATCTGTTCGCGCTCTTCTTTCCTAAGCCTTTCACTTTCTTCCCGTGCTCGTTGCTCAGCCTAGTAAGGAGATCCAAGGATTTTGATATTATTATGTAGCTTTGAATGTTAGCATGAGAGGAAGTGATAGAGAGAAGACAAAGTGGCAAGAAAAACTGGTGCTTCATATACAAGGGCCCAAAATATTCGCAGAGTAATAAATGGTACATTCAATTTTGGCACGATATTCACAGGTCCAATTTAAAAATGGCACACTGCACCTTGATCTAATCATTAAACTGATAATTTTCAACTTGTCCGTCAAAATTGACAATAGAGCATCCAAGTTAATCTACAAAGTCTATACATTATATTCCCCGAAGCTTTTGATGGGTATGCATATCATTGTCACATGAATGTACATGTTTGCCAGTAAAACTTAAAACATCCTTGATCAGAGTTTGGGCCCTATAAGACATGCCTATTCAATTGAATGGCATTTGTAATCCCATCCATCAGCTATCTGAATATCGTATGCAGTCTTTAATAGTTCAAGATTAACTTTGATAGCCAATTATACAGGTTGGGTAAAAGACGTAATACCAGGGAAGTAAATTTTTTAAAAGTTAGTAAGGAAACTGTCACTAGCCTGAAAATCAGGGATGGTAAAGGGCAATACTACATGACATATTAATATCGTGCATATGCAAAGAAATAACGAGACACGTGAAAAGAATGCATTGTCTCAGAAAACTGATTTTAGACACATGGCTAGTTTACTTCAATAAATATGAAAATATATTATGTGCCCTCCTGAATCCTGATTATTCAAAGTTAACAAGAAGTCCCAAATTTAATTTATACTTGTTTCCTATCAAAAACTACCTGTGAGAACATGTCAAATGAGTATTTCTGCAAAAAACAAATTATGAATTAAGGTATAACTCATAATTCTAAGTATCCTTAAACGAAAGTGGATTGACTGAATTCTTTTCAAGTGTATGCATTATGTTTAATGAAATAGATGGTTACAGGTACTGCATCCTCACAACCCACTTCTTCAAATGGAATAATCTTATAAAAATGGACATGAACGAACTTACTCTTTGCAAGGAACTAGATCTTCGCATATAAGCCTCCGTTCCTGAGAGTTGCATGTCTTCCTTTCTGAATTTCTGGAACAGTTAAGAACAAACGAAAAAGATAAGTATAGAGAAAGAATAATATTAATATTAACAAATGGCAACAATGATGAAATCACAGGGAGAGGGAGAGAATATAAATGTAAACAGCAAAACGACTACTGTATTGAAAACCAAGTAATCAATCTAACATACATACCTCCAGAGTTCCCAAAAGCTGACCCAGCATTCTTCTGTTCCTATTGACCAAGCTTGGGTCCTCGTTCTTGGGCAATATCCTCGGAACATGTTCTGTAGTAGGAATCTCAGAAGCCTTACATGAATAACAGGCTACCGCATTAGATATTAGAAATAAAACTTCAAGCAAACAATCATCAAGAAGGTAAGACTTTTTTTTTTTGCATTTACCACCTTTGAATTTCTTTGATGGCCGTCTCTTCTAGAGAATCCACTTTGGTGAGAATTAAAAGGGTTCCCATCACTCTGACCAAGCGTAGCATTCCCATTTACACCTTCACCAACTAAATCCTTTGTCTTTACATTCTGTTCAGCATCTTCAGGAATCTCCCCATCCTCAAGCTTCACTCCCAAACAGACATTATATATAGTTAAAAAGATACAACAAGCATTAATTTTCCCCTTTGTTGTTGAGGGGTGAAGAAGGTACACTGACACTACACTACTAGTTTTGATTTAAATTATCATCAAAAAATGCATCTTGCATTTGAATTTTGAACAACCACACACAGAATTTACCGTGACTAATTATAACCGCTAAGGAATCACATTACAAAACCACACACATTAATTAAAGAACAAAAATAAAGAGCTAATCTTGGATATCAAAACGAGTAATTGAATGGAAAAAAGAAGTACCTTAACAACAGCGGATGAAAGTCTACGTTTAGCAGGAGGTTGATCTTCAGAATCATTATTGTCTAAACCCTAAAAAATCAAATTAAATGGATGAATATCAATTAAATGATAATTGAACCCTAAAGAGAAGGGAAAGATACTGACAGGACGAAGAAAGGGACGCTGGCGAAGAGAATTGTTGCGGAGAAGAGGAGCAGAGAAGTTAGCTTTGCGAAGGCCGCGAGGATCTCGAAGCCTTTCAGTAATCTGAATGCAAAATCAACCAATCAATATATGAATGAATGAATGAATCTAGAGAGAGAGAGAGAGAGAGAAAGCAACCTCGCGCTGTTGACGAAGAAGCTCATCGATCTCGTTGCGAAGTTCGTGTTCAGTCTTCTCCGCCGCCGTACTCCCCATTGGTGTCTTCTGTTAGAAGAATCTAACAAACTCGCTGCCTTTGCAATTTTCAAAACCCTCGCAACACATACAATACTTTATTTACTCTCTACCTATAAACCTTTTCTTTTTTTCTTTTTTTCGATTCTCAAATTATTTTGTTTAAAGTATGTCAAAATACTCGTTTTGTCAATTAATTTTATAATGTATGTTGTTTAGGGTTAAAAGGTTCAAGAAATATTTTCATTGACATTAGATAATTTGACCAACACATACCAATTTAAAATTCAAAATGGAGGTTGACTCAATTATTTTTCCTTGCAACAGAGTTGGGTTTAAAAAAAATTTACTTTTCTATTCTTATTTACTTTGATTTTTTTTATCAAGTTAATTAATGCATATTTGAATTAATGGTGAACTACAAAGTGATTCATTAGAATTTTAATAAATGTTATATTTTATAGTTTCAACATTCATATGATTTTAGCTAAATCATCACTAAACTAAACATACATTTTTTTTTGTTACAAAGAGTTTAATATTGAAACTCATACAAATTAAATATAGAAAAGTATCATTTCAATTCAAATATGCACCATTTCAAAATCATAAATGTATTCAATGAGTACTTTTCATCCAAAGTGGCTCAACCCCGAAAAGTGGATAACCGTCCCAACAAGAAAATTTTACCCAACAATTCCTAAACATCCAAGTGGAGTACTCCACTTGATTCGGATTGGACTCAGGTCCATCAGGCGAATTTGGGTCCTTAGCCCAATCCAATAAGCGGCGAACTCCACATCGTTTGGGTGCTTAACTCATAACAACCGCTCAATGGCAATCAGATAGTTACATGCTTTCTACATTGAATTCCCCACAATGGAATAACCAATGCCACATCATCCCTCTGTATGGACTCTATATACAAAGATCAGGCCTTCAACCTCTCAATTTCCCCAACTCTTGCTGACTTGAGCGCCAAAGTGCTTGCAGGTACCCTTACCAGAAGCGAAACCACAATGAACAATACTACCCGAAACAATAGTTGATGTATTGGTTTAGTTGATTTTTTGGGTTTTATTAGTTTATCCGTTTAATTTACGAACTAAATTATTTGTTACGATATTTTATGGATTATATGGATTGATTTTATAGTTTTAGACAATGTTTTAAATTGTAGACCACATCATGTGATACGACTATAATATTTCGGTTACAGCAGTGCACGCATCACAACATCTATAACGCCTAGGTTAAACCATGGTTTAAAGACTAAATTTGGATTGAGGAATAATTTAAGAATTTTTAATTTAGGGATTAGTCTAAAGACAAAGTGATAGCTTAGAACCCAAATTGATGATTTATTCAATATACAATAATAGTGGTGAGGTTTATAAGTTTATAATAATAGCTACATACATTTTAAACACAATAAAACTCTTTCTCATAGCTATTGAAACATTCTAAAAAGTAGCCAGACCAAAATAAAATTATATAAAGTAGATTACATTTGTTGACCCGATATATAGATTACATTAAATAAGAGTTTGTATTGAAAAAAGTTGTATATGCTACATTGACAAGTGTTTGACTTAGATTTTCAAAATAATTTTTTTTATAGGTTTTTTATCCAATGCTATTAGGGCACTCTTCAACGAGACCCTTAAACAAATGAATAAGACCATAATCTAAAGAATATTTGAAATTTATCCGGTTGAATGTTTAATTACAATCCATTTCCAATCATATTAACATAATTCAAATCAATTGGTACTAAGAGTAAAACCCAAATCCTTATCAGAAAATGCTGAGATTTCCTTCTTAAATGCTTACGGGTTAAACCCAAATAAACAGCTAAGTGTTACTCACGTAATTTTGTCGACGCGACTATAAAACCAAGGAAATACTAGGTCCTATTTCTCAACATATTAATCTTGTATTATTGTCTCAACTGCTGTATTTGGTCACCTCTTACATTGCCTTCGGGAAGGTCAAATTCTTCAGCTTTTTATATTTAAATAAAAAATAAAAAGACACAATCAAGTGCTGAAGATCAATGATCATATAAACAAGAAGCTACGCTTATTCAGTTTTCTGAAGTTTGCACGACAGCTCCAATAAATTCCCAAATTCAGCTTGGAGTGGTCTTTTGTATGCGTTTGAGACAGCAGTTGCAGTTTCTGATAGGGCCATTTTCATCTCTGAAATTTTAGATCCCACGTGTTCTTTGTACTTTGAGACTGAATCAATCAACTTAAAGAGTTCACTAGCATGCGTTTGAATGTCTTCTTCACTATGTTTTCTCGTGTTCTGCAACTTCAATTCAGATACCTTTACAACAATAAAAAACATGTTCATTAGATACAAGTTGTCACATAAATTAGTTCAGATTTAACAAGGAGGTATCAACCACGTTACTGAAGAGAGGAAAAAGATTCAGTAAAGAAAAGAGTGGAAAATGTTTTATGTTGAAATATCCTGGTTATTAAGCTTGGTTATAGTTTGTTAAGCTTAATGACATTTGAACCAGCTCGTTACTACAAATATATAGCTGCAAGTTTCATTTTATATATCAGAAATTTATATATGTAATTAGCTTTTATTGTATATCAGAAAATTTGTTTGCCTCTCCAAAGTGATTGAAACACAGCAAATATAACAATGAAAGGCACATAGAAAGACACGTGTTCAAAATTCAATTCATATAACAACAACTATCAGAGCCTTTTCCAACAATGTGTTTCAAATTCAATTTGATTAATTACAAAAAAAATAAAAAATTAATCCCGGTTTTACCTTCAAAACCTCTGCTGCCTCTTTCTCCATAATGCCCACATCATGATCTGCTAGCTGGACATCCTCCAACATTTTCTTAGCTTCTGCATAACATTTACTTGTGTAGTCCTGTGTTTCCTTCTTTATTGTGTCGAGTTGAGCTTCCAGCTGGTGAATAAATCAAGAAGCAGTAGAAAAGAAAGTCAAACAACAGTGTTCACAATGCAAGATAATGTATGTTTCCAATACCCATCTAACTCTAACAGAGTGTAACATAACATTGCCAGAATAAGGAAGTAGGAGTCACTGTGAATTTGATTTGTTATCAATACAACAAAGCATTATCCTTTTAATAGTATTTTGTTTTTTGGCACATACTATATCATTTTCCACAAGTGTAACGACAGAAACTAAAAAGTTTTTTGTTTCCTAAACTGAATAGTCATATGGAGTCATACATAAGTCAGAAGGTAAGTATGAGGGGAAAAAACATACGCGAGAACAAGTACAACTGATTACTAACTTAAAAAATAAAATATATTGGCTTGTAAAAGTTAGTTACAACTTAGAAACACAGGCATGAACCATTAATTCAACAACACTACCCCTGCATCAGCTTCCACATTTCAATTTCTGCATGTCAGCACCACTCTGATACCACACGTGTGACATATAGGTATAAGTGGAAGAGAAGTTCACTCTCTCAGCATATCAAATTTGCTCAATAATCGGTCACTATCAAAATTATATTTTCTACTTATACAACAAAAAATTTAAAATCAAGATCCACGTGCTTTATGTATGCACAATCGCGCACAAGTATTAAAATCAGCGTTAAGCAAGACACAATGCACTTACTTCATCAATGCGCAGCTGCAGTGCAGCTAATTGATTTCTCTTCCCCTCAAGCGTAGCAGCATTTTCACCAGACTTTTGCTGAAGGGAAATCAACTCTTCCAATTTCCCCACCGAACTTCTCTTGATGTCATCAGCATAGGAGTCAAGTGCAGGCTTCAGCACGGCTTTGTAATCAATACCCATGATCTCAGCAGGTGTTGTTCCCTTGGAATTCAACATATATTGAATGCCATTATCAATCTTCAACCTAGAAGCACCAGAAAGGAATAGTTTGCTTAATAATTGATTCCCTATCAACATTGACACAACAGTACAAGAAAGGAATAGTTTGCCTAATTATTGATTCCCTATGAATGGATATTTTTTTATCGGTAAGAATCAAACTCGGTACTCTAGGGTTTACAACATGCACACACCTTGCGCATCATCAACCACTTGCACTAGACCATAGTGGTGATTATGAATAGATTATAAATAGCCAAATACGGCACAATCATATTCAACTAGTAATTATGATTAGAAAACAATTATTATGGTACAATACAATACAAGGAGAAAATAACCTCTTAAGGGCTTGGTTGCAATCGATCGAGATAGCCTCTAAGTCTTTGAAATTGTGAGCAAGAGTATTGTCAACATCCCAACACTTTTCCTCCCAAGCATTCCTAGCAAGTTCAGCCTCACCAGCATCCCTCTCAGCAGCCTGCAACTCCCTCTTCATCCTCTCAACATCCCTATTATTAAAAGTCTGCAACTCAACCCTCCTCTTCAGCTCCTCATTCTCCTCATGAATCCTCTCATTCTCCACCGCCTTAGCCTCCAACTGCTTCTCCTTCTCCACCAAAACCCTCTCCAACGGCTCAACCCGCGACGAAAACTCATCAATTATCTTATGAAACTTGTTCACATCATCTTCAAGCAATCCCTTTTCCTTCTCAAGTAAATCCTTCTGCGAAGGCGCAGACCTCAACCTCTCCAATTCACCTTCCAAATCAGCAACTGTTTTCTCTGCAGCAGCAAGCTTCTCTTCAGCATTGGACTTCTCACTGAGAATCCTGCCACGGATTTCAGCGTCGAGATGTTGAACTGCATCGTCATCGCCTTTAATGAAATGAACGTAACAATTGAGAGTGTAACGGAAGAAAACATCGTTGTTGTGAAGATTAGAAGTGGTAGTAGTGGAAGAATATAGAGAGAGGTTGAAATTGCAAATCTGAACAAGCCAATGAATGAGAGAGAGAATTGAAGGCCATTGATGAGGAGCAGCAGGGGATTTAAGAATAGCTTTATTGAGTTTGAAAGGGTAATTGAAGTATTTAAGAAGAATTGGAATATCGTCTTCGATTTTTGTGGTGGTTGGGAATTCAAGCAGTGTGAGGAGGAATTTTAGGGTTTGGTGAATTTCTTTAGCTGAAGGAGAAGAAGAAGGTTTGAAAGAGACAGGGAAATTGTGAGAAGCGAGAAAAGAATTGATTGTTGACGTGGCGGATTGTTGGAAGGAGCGTTCTTTGTAAAGGTCGAAAGAGGAGATTCCGATGGAGGAAGGGCGGCTACTGGCTAAACTGACATCGGAGTCGCGGAGGCGGTTCAGGGGAGTCGGTGGTAGGTAGGAATCGTTGGGTTGACGGCGGGGGGCGCCGATGTTTCTCATTTGGCTAAACAACTGCTTATGTTTTTTGGATTCAAATTTTGGTTTTCGTAACGTTTTAGGTGTTTCGAGTGCTAACGTTCAAGTCTTGTGTGTTTGAAACAATTTCCCGCTCCTCGCTGTCGTGAATCAAATTTTACGGTTGAAACTTTGACTATAGTTTGAGAACACTTTTATTTTGATTTTTTTTAAAGTTTATGTTAATTTTACTGCATGGTGTTAATTAATAATGATGTAAAGTATTTTTGAACTAAGCAATTGTTTATTTCTTTTAGAACTGTCTATAAGTTAAATATATACATCTTGCTGAGAAAATTTGAGGATTTAATTTCTTCTTTAGAATATATTTTTATTTATAATTTAGGTCTATTTTTAACATTTGAGGATGATTTATAATACCATTTATAATCAAGTGATTGTAAATGTATATTTTTATTGATCACACTTTTTTTTTAATGTTCACCTGAAAATTAAAAATGAATGTTTACAAAATAAAAGTTAAATTGAATGAGATATCCACTTGTATATTATGTCTGATATCAATTTCTACATAATTATTGAGTACCCTGCTCCTTTCAGGACAGGGGGTTGTCGTCCCTTGGTATAACTAGCTACTTCTATGTTTCCAAGAAAGCTTACATTACAGTTACACATTTACACAAAATTCAATTCATCAAATAATGGACAGCCCATGCAAGGCTTAATTAGTGGTCATGGTGTACTACAAGATTCAAACTCCCTAGAAGAATGAAATCTCGGTTTGTATGACCCCATCTTCAGGGGTCAAGAATAAATAAATTGTACGGACTGTTAAAAGTTAGCATTGTAGGGTTCTTGTTTAGTGAGTTGACTTGGAGATTTGGGATAGAGGAACCTCTTTAATGCAATTCAACGTCAAGAGTAGTTGTGGAGGTGACTTGTTGAGTTGGTAAGGTTAAGTATCCTTTTTCTTCCAAATTCCAGTAGGAACACCATAGCATATGGGAGATGCCCCTGTCAAGAAAGGAAGGACACAAACTTGACGTGCCTGGCCCATGAAAGCCCCAATTTTGGGTCTGTGACTACAGTGGTTCGTAGGTGAATCGCTCTCAGGCAACTCTCGTGATTTTTTCTTTGGGACTTTTCTCTTTGTTCTCCCCTTGCCGCCCTTCAAATTCATGGCCTCAAATTCTTCGGATAGTAAGTTGCACTGCAAGCATGGCATTGCAACTTCTGATCTTTCCTTCAACCATGCATCAAGCATAGCCTTGCCAAACCGATCTATATCCCTGTCTGTTACTTCCCACAGATTAGCAACGATCGATGGTGAACCCGCCAGCAGATATGAAAGGGGGACACCTTGTGGCGCATAGCTCCCATTTAAAGTCAACGAACCACTGCTGCACCCCATCAGAAATGTAGCACCACAATTATCTAGTTTCTGAATCTCATGCCTGGGAATGTACTGTGCTCCTGTGAAGACACATTCAATTCAATCACCATTACAAATATAAGATCCACATGGAATGACAAATATATTTTATGCATTATGTATTATCTTAGATATTTTCTCAAGCTTTACCACTTCCATGTCCAAAATATATAAAAAGGTCATGACTTTCCAATGCAGAAACCAATTCTTTGACGGTGGGCTTAGAACCTGCCTTTCCCTGTCAAGTAGCATGATAGAGAAGAAGATATAAATAATCACTAGATTTATAGATAAAATATCTAGCAGGATTACAAATATCTGCAACAGTTCTTCACGAGTATTCTTATCAAATTCAAACAGATGAAATACCTCAAGGTTTTGATCTCTAAAATAATTCTCAAATTCAATTTGAGTGCAACGGAGATCACCATCTGGATTTAATAAATAAAAAGCATCCATAGGATCAATAGAAGGAAAGGGAACCAAATTCCTGCCCACTTGTTTGTTATGGTTGTTGCCTTTATCAATAACAGCAGAGATGCTGCTAACTGAAGGCATGCGATAAACTTCCTGGTTTCTCAGTATCGGCAAGTTTTCCCAAGGGAGCATCTGTCGCAACAGTGGAGTTTTGTTATTGAAGTCTGTATTAATAGGTTAAAAACACACAAGACTAATGGCTAAACCAAAAACATACAAGTACAATCAGATTATATCAGTTAAAAATCATACTATTTCGAACATCAATTATAGAGCAAATGTATATTGGTTAATGAAATAATAAAAGCCAATACACATTTTTGCATAGGTTGAAATGAATTTTAAAAAGTAGATCTTATGCTTCAAACTAATTCAAAACAACATAATAAGCAATTCATAAACAATTGATTTACCTGCACCTCATAATCCAACACAAGAATTACAGGCTCCCTTTTTACAGAGTCGTCCACTTCCAATTCATTTAATGCTTCATTTAAAAGTTCAAAAGCAACCTCTGATGACATTAATTTATTGGCTTCATTTAACAATATCCCACTACTAGCTCCATCACAAAAGCCTCCTTTAGCAAAGTAGCAGTCTTTCTTTGAGCATAGCTGTGAAACTAATGTCTTCCCTTTACAATCATTTTTGGAGCCTCCAAGAATAATTTTAAGAAGACCCTCATTTATATTCAATTTGCATTTAGATCTTAGATCACTCACAAGATTTGTAAGCACCGACTCAAAATTTTTGCAATTCAACCATTCTCCAAGAAGCAAGCACTTCCATGAGCCAAACCACAAATCTTCGAGGTTCCTGGTAATGTATGACAATTGTACAAGGACATATATTAGTTTCGTTTTTTTTTTATCAGCACAAAAATTAGTTTCTTAAATTTTAAAACTATTTCTACCTTGTCATTGTGCATAAACTACTTCTACTGTTTTAAATTTAGTTTGTCAATAATGAATGTATAAAGTGTGTGTTGCATTGAGTACATATTTTTCAACTATAGAGAAAGGTTCAAAATATGCATGATAGTAGATTCTTATATCAAAGTCTGCAAATTGATAAAATTGTACAGTAGTAGTGCACCTCAGCAATTTATCAAGACGGTGATCAAGGTTCTTTCTTCGCTTCCACCATAACATCCTATTCTGTTCTGTATCTTCAGAAGGTTTTATTGTTGACAAGTGATTCTCTTCCAAAATGGTTTTGAAGGCTGGAGCAATGTCATCAACTACTGTAAAACCCCATGGGCAATGCCAGTCTTCACTAGGTTTCTCAAGCATAGGAAAAGGGTCTGAACAAGAACTCAGATCACCCTCATCTGAAGCAGGTGATGAACAATTATAAATTACCTTGTCAAACTTCATGAAGTTCATATTTATATGATGCAATATGAAGTTCATATTTATAGGATGCAATATGAAGTTCATATTTAAGTTGCCTAAGAGATCAAAATACCTTGTAGAATGGAATCTACTGGCAATAACATCACAACAGGTTCAGTCTTAACATTCAGTCGCGAAACCAACACCCATGCTCGAACATATGCAGGATAAGACAACAATTCCTGTAGTAAACTAGTATATTCGCGCTCGAGCAAACTTATACTGATGATGGTTGTGAATGGAAGACCAGCAAAAAACTTCTTCACATATTCTATAAGATCTACGGTGGCTTCAGGAACAATCCTGCAACAGGAAGAAACACATACAATTAGAGTATTGCTTCAGGCTGCATTTGAATTGTTTATTTCCTTTATTATGCAATAAGAGAACAATTCTTACCTGAGTGAGTCAAATGTCTCTTCTCTGATGCAAGAAGATCCGGTAACATATGGACCCTGAAATTGAAATTGATTAATTTAATCGGTTGTGTTTGTCATATATATCACAAACGAAGCATTCAACATTGAACGTGAAGCATTCAGCATAAAAATACATGTTCCATGCTTGATTTTAAAAGTGATTACTGGACAAAATAAAACAAAAGATGAAGTATTTCACAAATCCCTTTATATTTGTTACTAAAAATCAGTGGTCAACTACTTGTCCAATGGACATCACAATCCAAAAGTCGAAAATAGCCAAATTGATAGCCTATCAATTTGGCCAAACCCCATCAACACCAATAGAGAACAACTAGCAATACTCAAGCTTAGAGAATTTTTTTACTATAGAGCTATAAAGCAAGCAATGTTGTATAGGATTGACTGTTAGATGGACAATATCGCCAACAAGAGAGTAAGCTCCAAGCTCTAAAATGATAATGTTATGATAAATTAGAGGTTACATAAAACACGATAGGATTAGGAATGAAATCACTTGAAACTGATGAGCTTTGTATCTAATATTAGTTGATAATACTTGTATCTAATATTAGTTAATAATTGGGTAGGCCTAGCTTGCGATGTACCATGATACAGGCCCAGGGTGTAGAATTTGTCCCCCCTGTTATTGTCTGAGTAATATCTATTTATAGGGCTCGGGTATCTTGGATTCCAAGCCTCCGGTAACCGTTATGTTCTTTAAGGGCTTGACCAAGTCCGAGAGCATGTGTCTAGCATGGACTATCAAATAGTGTTCGGATTATGGTTTGATCCAATTCTACTGTTGGGCCTATGTAACAATAGATAACAGGCCGAGTTGTCATCTAAGGATATGAGGTACAATACATAAAACCATAATTAGTGCAACACTATTTGATAGTCCCAACAGTAGAATTTAATACATAATCCGAACACTAGAATTGGTTGTTATCTATCGATAGATAGCATTAGTTGTGAATTTAATACATAATCCCAACAGTATAATTTAATACATAAAAATGTCAGTGCATGCACGTTCAAGTTGTACATAAAAGGAAATTCACAAAACCTAAGGATTGAAAAAAATCACAACTAATGCATTCCTAATTCCTGTGGGCAAATTATACAATGTTGAATCCTATAACATCAAAGTTAAAAAATACTTAGACGAAGAAATAAATGCAAAAAGGTGTTAAGTACAAGAGAAACTACTAACTGCCATATCAACAACAAGTGTTTATTTTCAAGAGTCAATATTTTTAATAAAAGCAATAGATAAAATTCCATCGTACCCATTATCTTATAACATCAAAATCGAAGGATACATAGATGATGGAACAAACAATACTTACATAGTACCAACGCACCCAAAAAAATATGCATAATAAAGAGTGCACACATTTACTAGAGAAACTTTCTAACAGCCCTACCAACAGTTCTGTTGTTTATTGTTGTAAATAGGCATATATTTTGTAAATATGTTAATAATTGTATCCGGTCCATTAATCAAGATTGTTAGGTATAGCATAGTCAATATAAGCATAGTGTATATATTAGTGTATGTACACTTGAGACAAATTTGAAATAATATTCATCTATTTTCAAGAGTCACAGTTTATATATGCATAGAAGTTATGAATAAAATTCCAAAATATTGATAAACAGGACGATACGCCTTAACATCAAAAGGGATTACCTTGCATTTCCCAGTTAAATGTGAAAGAAACTGGTAATTAAGATGAGTTCCAATTGAAGCTTGGTGGAAATATGAAGACCAATAATTTGCATCAAAAACTTTGCCAAAAGATGGCAATGAAAATTGCTCGCTCAAGGAAGAAACCACATACATCACAGCAAGTAGTTTAGACACCTGTTGCAGTGTCATCAGCAAACTATGATCATAAACTGCAAAAGAACTTAAGAGAAAAAGAATAGTAACCAAGAAAGAGATCAAAGAGCTGAGAGTCAGGATTATTAAGCATGCGACATGCATTTGCACTTTATAAAACAGAACAGGCCAGCAGCAACATTATAGACAAAATTAAATTTCCTTAAGTTCTAAAATTTCGAATTCTGTAAACTGGGTACTTTTTACATACAACCTATGTGGGTTGCAACGTTGGCAACGTCTACTTGATTTTCCATTATCGGCATGAAACATGGAAGAGGATAGTAAGTTGAGCCTTTTACATATGTGGTGTGGATTTCAGCTACCATAATAGAGAGATGTAGAAATTCAAGATATATATTCTTCAGATTCAGATTCAATTGTATTTTATATCGCTTAAAAGCTGTCAGGACAAGTATCAATGTCTAAGGTGTTCATAATTATCAAAATATACCCAATCAAAAAATTAAACCAATTAGGTGAAAATTGACACAGAATAATAAAATAAAAATACAGAATATGACCTTTTGAAAAACTATGGGAACCTCACGAGAGAGTACAAAGGCTACCATCAGCCAAGAAGCAAGGTCTTCAAACTTGATGTAACATAGATTACAAAAAATGTTCCTGTAAGGAAAAATCACAATGTCCAAAGTCTGTGAAAGTTAGTTATAAAATGTAATCCCAAAGGAAGCCGATATAACAAATTTTATAAATACAACTCATAGGGAGATACTACTGTAGAAATACAGGAAAACAAATATCTACAATCCATCAAAGGTTTCCACAAGAGCATAAGGGATCTAGCAGAGCAGACAATTAAGTGGATTCAAAAATCAATACTTTTCCTACAACTTTTAGGTGCTTTTCTTTTATCAGAATATCATCCGTTAATTGTCTGCTAAAAACTGCCAACTCTGCACTTTCTCCATGAACATCACCTTGCACTTAGAAGATCTTTTTCCAAGTCACAGTATGTGGAAAATAACTATCTCAAACAACAATTGCATAGGAAGGAAGCAGGCACATTTATCTTGATGACAACATACAGCCCACATGGCATATCTGGCAGACCCAAACATTTTCATAAGGCATATAAAGAAGTATTGTCAATTACATTGCCAGTTAGTAAATCATTCATATATTATTCCTGAACTGAGGGGTCAGCTAATGTCAGATAATAATTTGGATGTCAATGCCTACCTTGTAAACTTGGAATGGTAGCACTTCAAAGAATGCCAACATATGCTATAAACTATCTCTGCGCGCTCAATAGCAAATACATCTCCTGGTATCTCCTTTGCAACCAATTGGTGAAAAAAGTCCAGAGGAATAGATGAAAATGTGTGGCAAAATGGGTTTCTGCCAATCAGAAGTGATATGCTTCTTAGAAGAATTTTCTGTGCTTCATCAATTTGACCAGGATATGCAAAACACTTCACTGCAGATGAACATTTATATTAGAAAAAGAAAGAAGCACAAACTTTATTCCATAAATAAATACACCACTCAAAGTCGAGACGGGTATTTCTCAAATATAATATATATAGCAATTTAGATGCCAACATGAGTGCACTTATCAACAGGTGCAAATGAAATGACTAAAGAACAATTTTGCATTTACAAAAGACAGAAAATATGAAACGGTACACATACCTATTCGGGTGAGTAACTGCATTGAAAGTTTCCTCCGAACAAACTCCCATTTCAGATTAATAAAATCATTCAATAACCCAGATTTAACAACTTCATATGGGAGGCAATGCCAACACCTCATTTTAGATAAAACACCTGTTATCGCACACCTTGAAGAAATACTGCAACCTATCTCCTTTGAAATTGACTCCTTGTGACTAAGCATGTCAGATGGACCAGAAACTTGGTTCCCTTCAACACTTTCATTGACTTCTGACTTCCTAGAAGTGTCTGTAAGCTGGTTCTGTATAGATCGATATCTAGAACGGGTTACCCTTGCTTTATTCTCAACCACTACGTTTGGTTCCTTTGATATAATATTTGCTGCGTTTTTAGTCTTTCTAATTTGTTTGGGTCCATTCTTGCTTCCTGGCCCTGCTTTTGTAGATTTTAAAACATCTTCACCCGCTTCATTCATTAAAGAGCACGTACAAGTTATTCCGGCAGCACATTTTGAATCTATTCCACTTGCATCCTTGTCCTCTTCAGGACAACTCAGAGAGTTTTTCCATTCAGAAAAAGTTAATTTATTCAGAGCTGATGTGTACCAATTTTTTGCAGTCTCTTCAGAAACAACCTCTTCACAAGTGTTAAATTTACTTTGACACAAATCTCCACGATACTCAAAAAGAGTAACTTCAAGTATTAATTTACACTTTGAGCAACAAAACGGTGTGCTGCTATTTTTTAAAATCTTCTCGGCACATTCAAGTTCCTTCTCTGCCAAATCCCCAAGTCTTTTCTTAACGTACAGTTTTCCTAGTAATTCAAACCAAAAAATGGCAAATTATTTTATACTAAATAGAGAATGAAAACTTATCAATCCAATGGGGGAATAAAGCTACAAGTAACGTACATACCTAAGAGGGAAGAGAAAGCAACTATAAACAAAGGCAGCTGAAGGGAACAGGATATTGCTTTCCCCCAACGGAGATAGGTTTCAGCCTCAGTTCCATCTCCAATAATTTCATAGATGACTCCTATCTGCATGCATATATGACATTGAAATGCAGTGCAGTACAGGCCTCCTCCAAATACATATAATTCTAAAAATGATAGGATGACAATATATATAAATCAAACCTGAAGAGTGCTCTCAAGATAACACTGCATAATTTTCCATGGACTCAGATAATTGTCTTTTAAGTCCCATGTTATCGAATCAAAAAGAAAAACTTCCCTGGCAATTGACATGTTTACTTCCATTTTATCGACACCATCCATAAGATTCTTCGAGAAATCAACTGTTACATTATGCTCTTCACTACTCTTCCGAGCATTGTGTGAAAAGTTCAACTTGAAGAGTTTGGCATGTAATCTATGAGCTTCTTTTGCAAATGAAAGAGCCTAATAAGTATTAAATAAAAAGACAAAAAATACTATGATTAGGTAACAAGGAAAGGCAAATTTGCTGTAAAACAAAACAAAAATACCAAATATGACTTTAATTGGTAGGTCATCTGTAAATGCTCATAAAACCACAATTTGAAGTTAAAAAATTTAAAACTTTGGCTATAAAAAGTCAAGGGTTGTTTGTTTGAATAGAAAACAAATATGATGGGGAAAATGACAAGATATTATACATAATCAAGTCTAAATACATTATGCTTTTACATTCTTATATTTCATCCAATTTTAAATTGTGTCAAGATAAGTTTTCACTACTCACCTACTCAACCAAGAAGATTGTTAGGGTAGAAAAAAAATTGATAAGTTATCACACGTTAAGGTCCAAATCAGTATGGCAATATCTCACACGAACAGCATCACTTAAGACAAACATGAGACATGCTTCAAATAGCAGTGGTCGTTTGTTAAATTGAAGGACTGATGATAAGTATTGTAAGAACTTAAATCAAAACCATTGCTACTTACCTCTATCAACTGCCCATTTGCAGTGAATCTTTGGCACAGATCACTGTAAAGATACCCAGCAAGAAAAGTACAATGATTTGGAACAGGAACCTAGAAGAAGATTAACAGAGAATAGAGTGATGATTTTAAATAAAAGAGAGCACGATAGATTACGTCTAAGAATTAAGAAGGACCATACATTTGACATCAGTTCAAGTGCAGCATTTTTAACTTCATCAACTGTGAAGTCTACTTGAAAAGAAATACCATGATCGCAAGAATTCCTATGAGAACTTGCAAACAAAAAAGAGAAATTCTGTTGAAACCCTATTAATGATGATTTGTTTCCCCGAAGATTACGCATCCAGAAATTAATATTCGAAAGATCACTAAACTCGTCCAATGAATTCCGGATGAATGCTTCATTCACAGGTGAAACACAAAGAGCGTGACTAAGCCTTCTACTTTCCCACAATAAGGTCAACCACTTCTCGATTGAGATACTCTTCAATTTGAACATTCTGATCACCAGCCGGTATGCATCATTGAAGAGTTCCATGAAACCCTAAAGAGATGTCGGTGAACGCAAAATACTGTCAAAATATATTTTATGCAGAAACTACATAAACGCAATGAAATTTAAGAAGAAAATCAGACCTTCAAGTATAATAAATCAATTATGTTATAAAGAAGAATAACTATACTGTCAGACAATGGAAAACATTCTCCCTCTTCAAAGCAATCCACAAAGAACATTCCCAACCATAGATCCAAAGCAGCCTTGACATCTTCAAAAATTTGCTGCTTAATGTACAATCAAAGATAAGTTTTTTTATGAATAATGAGAAGATGATTACAAGAATACATCAACGAAGTTGCCAAATCCCTCGACATATTTTTAAGGGAAATTAAGCTTTCAAGGAAACTGACAACTGTGTTGACATCACCAGCTACAGTTTCATGCCCCAGAAGAAAGAAAAAAAGAGAAATAAGTTAATGACAGTGGAAATCATCAGCATGTTTTAGTACCTCAGAACAAGGTTCAGCTTCCTGGGTACATAGTGCACGTAGACAATAAGCCACACACAACTGATGATAAAAGGGAATTGCTTTGGTACACATCACACCAGAAATCTCCTTCTGTGGAAATGGACTTCATATTAATGGCCTATGCATCGCTAAAATAAAGAGCTTTACAGATAATAGAGGTTAGATATATGAGGGAAAAACAAGAAGAACCATACAGCTTACCATAATGATTATTGCTTCTGACAAACACTGAATGCAGTCCCTGAGACCACCTGTGCCGAAAAACCTTAATGCCTTTCCCTTTCTGACTAGAGTTTGTGCCTTTTGAAAACAGCTATCATGTGTGATATATATAACTTGAAGAAGGATATTCGTGATTTTCATTTGCATCTTCTGACAAAATTCTGGGTACTTATGACTCATTTCCTCGTATGCAGTAAGTAACTAAACAGACATGATGGAGAAAAAGAAAAGATACACGTTAATAAAAAATAAACATCAAATGCATAGCAGGAAAATAGTGATGAAATTCCTATGCGAAGAAAATGTCAAAATTGGCTGAACCTGCTCTAAGATTGTGCCAACGTTCCTCTTTGACAATTCTGTAGAAGAAGACAACAGACAGTATAAGCTAGGAGAATCAACTCTATCATCCACATCCTTAGCACGTCTACATTCTATCTGCATGCATACCGTATGTTATAGTAATGAGTAGATAGAAGTAAACTTAAAATGTAACGTACTAAATACTAAATGTTTTGTAATGCTACCTTCACCCACTGCTTCACTACAGGTATAGGAGCTGGAAGCTTCTCAAACATATCATTAGCAATGGACCAGTTTTCAAGGGTCTCGATCAATTTCTTTCTTATCTTAAGGTTGTTGGTGTCATAGAGAAAATCTAAAAGTAGAGCACTTCTTGTGCAAGCATCGATTACAAACTCTTTCAAAGCACCTTCTGATAGATTACCACAGTGGCATTTAATACAGAGCCATGATGCTTTACAGCACAAGTTTAGAACCTTTATAGCCTGTAGTAATACAAACATAAACAAAAGTAACTTACTTAGCACAAGATATTACATTCTTAATATTTGCTTTTAGGCACAACTCCTTAACATTCTAATTGTTCATCCACAATCTAAATATTTGAACTTTAATTTCACAAACTTATAATGAATGGAAAGAATACAGCCGGCTTACATCATTGAAGGTGTTTTACGCGTAGTTTAAGCATGTTTACTTTTTTATATACACTATTTTTCAATTTCTTTTTTCTTAACCAATGATTATGGGTCTAAAAAGCATGGACTGCGATATGGCTAATGTCCAAAATACAGAACACCGGGACATTGCATATGTATAATTGACATGCCAAAAATCAAAATTGAGAATTATGATTAATATATCCACCTTAAAACAGAGTAATGATAATGACCTTTACAGAAAGAATACTAAGAATAAAAGGGATCGTCCACAATGTAATCCTTACAAAAGTAATCCAAAAATAAGAAGATGAATCATGTCTTTAATAAGAACTAGTTAATCGCATGATAGTGAGCCTATAAAATGCCAAGAGACATCATTTTGCAATTTGTCTCAAAAAGTAAAAGATCTAATATAGGATTGGGACCCCAACCTCCTTGATCATCGCCATGGAAAAGCGTAGTTTCTAGTTCCAGTTCATCAAGAGAAAAATTAACAACTTCAAGAAGTCCACACTCATCCAAGTGATCCAAATGCATTTTATGCTATATTCCACAATTGCGTCTCCTAGACTATAAAAAACACCGAGCTAAAAAAATCATATTTTAAATTGGACGCCATTAGTTGTTTGACTTGCTCTCTTAACTATGTTTTTTCCTTCACCAAAGTTTATGATTTCTTTTGGGACAAGAGTTCAGGCGGGATGCTCGTGCTGATTTGGTGGAGCACTCTCATCTTCTCATCCATGCATAATTGGGTCATCCTAGTCTGGCCAAAAGGCATCGAGTCTTCAAAATTGTCTACCTTGTCTCATTTTCTAGTTGTGTCAATCGAGTGATCAACAGGCTACATCCAGATTTGCTTAACTTCACTCTGATTTATAGTCGATATAGTATTCCAATACAAGCCCTCACACCAAGGACTCGAAATATGGAGCACACACTCAGAACACGTACTAGACATCTGAAGTACTGGAAAAATGCAGATGACATGATAATAGATCTAGGATAGGCTTTTATGCCATCTTATAATTTAGCCTGACTCAATCCCAAAAACAGCTCAAGGGGTGAGGATTGCCCAAGACTAATAAAGACTAATTTGGCCACATATCTAGTTGAACTAGGATATCAATAGGCACAATACAAAAGGTTGGTTCAGTACATAACCTAGACATTGATTCTTACCACTTAGTCTTATAACTTATGTTTCAGCTAGACAGCTAAGAGTAGTGTTCACCTTTAGTACAAAATAGAGTTTGACACATTTCAACCTGATAGATCCCAGGAATACATACCCAGAGATAATTTAGGCCAAATGCTAGATCAATTAAGTCATTGACAAAAATTATGAAGAGTTTACTCTAGAAAAAAATAAAGGACATGTGGAGGGGTGATGAACAGGTGAAGGACAGGTTATTGAGGGAAAGAGAGCAGTCAGTCAGGTAGTTATTTTGTAGAATCTTTTTCGGCCATAGTATTGGACTCACAACTTCGAGAACTGTGAAATATTTTCATTTTGTTCATTTTTCTAGTATTCCAAATATATTAGAGGATCTTCGTCTTAGTATTGAGATCCTTGTTTTCATATTATTTATACGAGAATTATTTTCAAGATTCAGTTTCATTATTAAGTCACGTAGCAAGCCAATGTGCCTTTCATATGAGCCATAGTAGAATTACAATGTATAATTTGTGGGCCCTAACTAAATACCTGGAGTTTTTAGGCTAAACTGTTTATTTAGCAATATGCATCAAATAAGATTCATGGAATGGTTCTATTTCTATCTATATTTCATGGCATACTTCACTTTTAACAAGTATGATTCTCTTACTGAGGGCTAGTGGCTCCTACCAGGAGCTCAACTGTTTGTGGTCATATTTTAAGAAACGTGCGTATGAAGTTTCCAGGAGATATTACATTGCAAGGCCAATTTCAATATAAAAAGAAATGAAATACCTCTTTTGGTTGCTTGTTTCTGTACAAAATTATTGCAATATTATAGAGACAAGTAATTATGTATTGTAACCCTTCTGTATCAATCCACTTGCTAGCAATGATATGCTTGACCAATTGTGTGCTCTCCTGAAATAGAGGCAAAAAACATTTGTATTTTTTAACACGCGACTTAGTAACATTCTGCTAATATTTCAGAAATCCAATGAGATATTTAAAGTGGGAAAAATATTATAGTAAAAATGATAACACGCCAACAGCACTTCATAATAATAAGGAGAACCTGGAGTTTATGAGTGGTTCTGATAGAAAGAAAGAAAGCTGCTAAAGTTACTTTGAGCACTGTTCTACTCTTTACGCCAAATTTGTCACCACTCTTTTCAAATGTAAAGCTGCAAAGAGAAAGACGTGGAGATATCTTATAAACAGACAATGGGACAAAAAAAAATGTTTTTAGAAACTAGTAGAGAGTAAATGTGGCAAGTGAAAATTATAGTGTAAAATACAGCAAGTCCACATATAAGACAAGAGGCAAGAGGAATGGAAACTCTTTTCTTCCATAAAAATGAATAGAGTAGCCGGCAAATATTCAAATAGAAAAATATATAGGCCAAGAATGAAAAACTCTTCACCGAAATAATTTGGATATCTACTGAATATACCTTGGACTATTAAGAATAAGTTGACAAAGGACATGAAATGCATCTACAACGGTGGAAAGCATAGTCGTAGCAGAAGCATCACCCTTTTCAGATAGTAACTGTTTCCTTTCAGCATTTACTGATGTAGCAAGCGGTTGGCATAGAAATTCTAATGCCTCTATGTAAAATGATAGGTAAGTAACAGAAGCTGACTGTGTGCATGTGTGGCTATCAAAGTGTTGGTCTTCAACACTGGATGACATACAACTACTTCTGCTGCAAATATGCAAGGAACCAAGCAAAGGTGGTGAACTTTGTAGTATTTTTCTATTTTCAAGTAAAGTTCCCAGCAAACATTCAAATTTTGCACTGCCAGAGGATACAAGATCTTCAGCTCTAGACCTCAAATTACAGCTAAGTAGGAGCAACCCAGCAGCATAGAGCCTCAGTATTGAATTAAGGGGTTTTATTACCTGCCAGAGTGTCAAACTACTTCAATCAAAGTGAAATTTCAAAGTTTGCAACAGCTTCATAAATAAAAACTACAAATAAGAAATCTTGGCAACAACAAAAAAAAAAACCTCTTTATAATGTTCTGCTGTTTTATTCAGATGTGCTGCAAACGTATAACAAAAACTTGCATTTGCAGTCTGACATTTGTTGACACAATAATATACAAGTTCAACAAACTCTGTTCCACCATTTCCCTCTTCAACCTGAGAGGATAAATAATTAAATATAACTGATGAATATAAGAAAATCAGAACTCCAACAAGAAAATACTGGCTTTGTTGTTTATATGGGAAACAAACTATTAGTAACTAAAAAGTGGTCTTACATGAAAACTCATCAAATGAACAAAATCAGCCTGTAATTCTTCTAAGTAAGAGTAGTCTGGTAACAAAAAAAACTTTAAACACTGGGTGGTAGCTTAAATGGTGACAGGCTGAATGGGCCAAAATAGCTAGGCCAAGTAGCGTTGTATGGTTAGTATCAAGTACATGTGCTAATGTTCTTACAGTTCAATGGCATTCAAATAAAATAAAGTACAAACAGCATTGCTAGATTTGCAAATTATGATCCAGAATCACTTTGTTCTAGCCATATAATTTCATATACACCCTCACCTTGCTTTCACTAGCAACACAATCCAGTATATCCATGACATAAAAGTATTTATTCTCCTCCAATTTGAAAAGTATGGAGCACATCCTGTAGGCAGTCTGCATTCAAAATTTCATCAGCACGGCTAGTGAAATATTTATTGATCATGATCCACGTAGCCAAAAGTAAAGAATTAGTTTACCTTATGCAATTGATCTTTAATTGAAGACTTCGCGTACTCAATCAATACCGTTCGACAGAAAGTTATCACCAAATCGTTATCAGAGAGTGACGTCTTCCCAAGTAAATTTAAAGCACATTTACCCAAGTGAATTACTAACATTTTGTGCAATTTCTCATGTGAATTGGAATCCAATCCCCTAAGGCAATAAGTTGTATAAGCAAAGCATTAATGGTCCATTACATAGCATACAAAAGAGATAATTGTTGCAAACACAATACAAATACCCAACTGAAAGCTATTATTTCATTTTCAAATAATAATAATAATAAAGCTATGTCCCTAAGTACATAAATTGGCAGCAGCAAGAACATCAATATGCAAGGTTTTGGATTTCTCCACACTTGAGGTGAGTGAGTCTAGCCACTACTAGCCTATTTGACAATAACAACAAAAACTCTTATAAAGCAGTGGCAGCAACAAAAAACATTGACCTACCTAAGCCATGGCTTTACTTCATCCATCAAACGAAGCACCGTACTGAAGTGACCATTTTCTTTATCGGAAGCCACTGATGCACACCTCACTAATACCACCGCAATCTCTACAATCAATATGTATAAATCTTTATCATCTCGACCACTTTTTCCTATTTCAGGAAGAATCTTCCCTTTCTTTTTCACTACCGGAATCCTCTTTAAAAGCTTCAATCCTTCAGCTTCGGCCTCGTTGAACCGATTACAAGACTCAAAGCAATTTATCAATCGAAGTCTCTGGAAATAAATCTGAAACGGTTTAGAATCCAATTGAGAACAAATTGCTTCTAAGCAATCCAAACAAAGACTGTAAATGTCGAAAAACTCGAGAGTTAAGAGTTCGTTGGAATTGGAAAGTTGTGGAAGACGTTTGGGGATAATTGATAATGAGTTGTTGATGAATGGTATAAAACGTTTTGCTAGTTGTCGAATTAGGGTTTGGTCTTGTTTGGAAGAGGAAGGTTTGATGTCTGAGAAGGGACGGAGGTAATCGGAGACTAGGGCGTGAATGCCGGTGGAATTGGAGGTTTGGAGCTTCGAGATAAGAGATGATTCAGTGGGAGAAGCCATAGAGAGAGAGAGTGATAGAGAGAAAGAGCACTGCGAAATTGCGAAGTGATTGTGGAGAATAACAAATGGAAGTGTGAGTGAGCTTAATTTCGAAGGCGCCAAACCCTTCCTCTTGCAATTTAATTTCAAAAATATAAAATCAATAAACTTGCAAGAACCCAAATGAACCCTGTACAGCAACGGCCTTTTTTCTTTTTTGTTACAGATAAAATTACTTACCAAAAGATTAAGCAAAAATTAGTCTTTTAAGTTAACTTAATTTTTGCTTAAGTCCCTTCATTTTATTTTTTTTATTAGGTTCTTTCAATTAGATTCGTTTGTACCATTAGTCTTTAAGAATTATTGAATTACGTGTATATTTTTTAAGTTTAAAAATTTTATCCAATTACTATTATTGAATGTTAAAAAAAAATTAAAAATATTGATTATGTCGATACATCTTTATTATCTTGTTTTCTTATGACTATACATATGTTTAAATTATTGTAGAGAAAATATATATATATATATATATATATAT
>JBBPBQ010000003.1:702458-724381 GCA_037974755.1 Cicer yamashitae | reverse complement strand
ATATATATATCATTTATAAGATTAATATTGTCTATATAATTATTGTAAGAGATATATTATTGTAGTATTTTATAAAATTTTAAATAATTAAAAGTTTTCAAGTAAACAAATTATTGAAGAAAATAAGATAAATGACTAAAGTGCAAATATAATGTAACTTAAAATATTAGATCAAAATAAAGTAAATTTAAATATCTAAATTTAGTTTAACTTAAAGAAGAATATGTATATTATTATTATTTTTCTTTTTTAATGGTGACTATTATTACCTTATAGAAAATAAACTATAAGGATATTTAAAAGATCAAAAGGCAGCACTAAATCTCCATGTCCCTTTTATATATGTATAAATATAAATAGTGTGGTTTAATTTAAAATTTATCATTCTGACTTTATTGAAAAAAAAATAGTGTACACTAGTATAAACAAAATAATATTATGTTCAATTAGTACATATGTACTTGTCAAAAACAAATCATATAATAATAAAATAAATGATTTTTTTTATATGTCTAATTCATACAAGTGGGAACAATAAACAAGATAATAAAAATGTTATGGTTAAGTTTAATGTTGACGAGAAAAGAAAAATTGTATATTTTTTATTTGAAAGGGCATTTTACAACTAAATATAATAGGACATATTTCAAAGTAATTTTTTCATTCAAAAAATATATTTCGAAAGAATTTACATATTAATATCATTTTTTTCGGAACATAGTGTAATATTTTTTTTATTTGTAATAAAACATGCATAAAATGGGTCACCATACCATAAATAAATTGTTGCTAATATTTTATATTTCAAATATATGTCAAATAGGTAGATAAAATATTGAATTACATTTATATGTTACTATGTGTTAATGCTAACTCCTTACTTATTTTCTACCAAATCTTTAATTTTTTCTAATTAATAAAACAAACTATAACTTTTTAGAAAAATAAAATATGCTCTTTCACCGATAATAAAGTGTCAAATATAATATTGAAAAGTCGACACTCTTGTCAATAAGCAATCTCATTGATTGAATAGAGGTGTTTTCTAAAAATCCTTTTTAGTCCAATTCCTTTAAATGTGGATGAACATGTCTTCATAAACTGAATTGAGTGTTTGTCGGTCTTTTTTTAGGCCCCGAAGATCACTTTCGTTTTGACTTTTACGGTAGTATTAGTCCTCTTGTGTAATTCTTGCCGACAATTCTCGTTATGTAGCGTGGCCTCCTTTTATGATGGTTGTTTGTTGGTTATCACAATTTTTTGCTATTAGGACTCTTTGCATGTGATTCAGTTAGGGCATAATCCCTTAAACATGTTCCACGTGTTTAGCAACTTAATTAGTTTGATTTAAAAATTGTTGATGCGCGATTGAAATGTTGAGTGAATCCATACTTTGTGTGAATGGGACTTCTCTGACAACTGTTTGACAAATTTTGTGTTAGAACCTCTAAATAGTTGGTTGTTTTGGATCTAGCCCCCAATTTTGTCCATTGCCTTGTTGGTGAAATTGGTGATCTTTGGTGTTTGCTTCATTTTTTTTCTTTTCTTTTATGGGTTCCTTGCCTTTTTAAATTTTCCACGTTTGTAACCCAAAAATATACTATTAGTTTTTCCTCTAACAAATACAACATCAAAATTTGTATGACAAACAAGATCGGCCCTATTTACAATTACAACGCCAAAAATTAGTTGATACAACAGATAAAAAATATGTTTACAATCACAGTGATAGCAATTAAGTTTGGCACATCCTCACGAAAACTATTATGACTATGAACATCTCATTTGACGTGTAATTCAAAATCCCACATTCTCCATGGCCAAGGTCATGAATCCAATTGATAGTTCGCAAAATATCAAAAGCTTTATCTTGATCAACTTGGCAAATAGGATAAAACGAAATTGTTTGTGCTAACATGAAGTAACCTTGATCATCAAGAAGGCACATATCAATACATACCTTGTTAAGAGAGGATAATAAATACACATTAATGTTGCATCTCATACGAACCGACCAATCTTACACTGTCCTTCCACCACATCACCGGGTTGTATATTTGCCTCCAATCACTACTTAGTCACACAACAATCATGTATGGTCGATGATATTCTAGAGAAAAAACAAATAGTATGGTTCAACTACCTCGTCCCACAATTTAATAATTATACTCTTCCACAAACCTCAACAAAGCATAGCAAACACCTTACAATTAACAATATCAAGCTCCCTCAATATAATAAAAATAATCTCATAACCTGTACACCGGAAATTCAACTGAGCTTTAGTAAAATGTCACAACCCTCACTCACTTTAACATGACACACTAGAGAGAACTATAGGAAGACGGGAAGAGTTACATGTTATCTTTTATGTAATCATCACAAAATAGATAAGACAAACAACAATGAACACATTTACTCTAACGAGTCGTATTTAAAAACACACATCAACAAAACCGACAAATAAATACACATTTTACTCTAATTAATTATCTAGTCAACCTAATCAATTATTCACCATAAATTTATCTCACATCAACACTTATTTATTTTTGATCACCATAACCAGTTAATACACACAATTTCAATTATAAATGTATCTCATCGATTATTCTATAACACCTAATCAATTAAGTGTTCATAAACATTTGCTACAATTTTCAACATAAACACTATGATCGATCATCATCAATCATACATATCAATACACTTAACCATAAATAATCATTTAACATATAATTATATTCGACAAAAATAGACTACATGTCATTTTATGTGTAAGAGTTGGTTTACTTTTTTCCATACATGTTACTTATCTTTTAACATGTGCATATGTGGATTATCTTTTCATGAGTTATGTTTTTCTTTTATGAATATGAATTAATTAATTTATTTTTGAAATAATAAAATTCAGTCACGATAGTCTTATTTTTATTAATTTATAAAATTGATTATTTCGTCAAATTTTTGGATGAAAAAATAATAATATAAATTTTTTAAATAATGCAACATTTAATTTGATAATTTAAAGTCATCAAGATAATTTAATTAATTACATGTCAATAATTAAATTAAAAAACAACTAACTTATTTTCTATTAAAAAATAAACTCAAAGGTTTTAAAGTAGATAGATGAATTCGGTGAACTGTAATAATAGGAAACAAAACTGGTTTTTAATTTTTTTTTTGGCATAGGTAGGGAAAATACGTTGAGGTACGAAAAAAACCGTAAAAAAAAAGCTTGAAGCCCATTTATAAGCCCAACCCGAAGATATGCAAAACCTTCAAAACCCTACTACACAGTGAAGTTGCAGAAAAATAAGGGTTTACCAACTCTTCACAGTCACCTCTACCGAGCGATTTCAATTTCAATTTGAATTCCGCGGCCTCCATAATTCAATATGCCAAAATCCAAGAGAAACAAACAAGGTATGTATCTCTTTCTTTTACTTCGAATACTTGCTATTGAATTGAATCGAAGAAGAAACACTATGAATATGGCTATGTTATGTTATGGCAGTTACACTTTCAAAGACAAAGAAAAAAGGAAGAGATCACAAAGAAGTTATAGTGAACGCAATAAGAGATGCAGCTGAAAAGTACAGTTCAGTTTACGTGTTTTCTTTTGAGAACATGAGGAATCAGAAATTGAAAGATTTTAGGGAAACATTGAAATCAAGTAGCAGGTTTTTTCTAGGATCCAACAAAGTTATGCAAGTTGCTCTTGGTCGTTCTGCTTCCGATGAAATCAAACCTGGTCTTTATAAGGTTTCAAAGGTTGTCTTCTAGTTATAGTTCTAGTTGTCTCTTCACCCATTTCAATTAATTTGTTATTTTATTTTGTTTCTTATATTTCTGTTCTTAGTTTAATTTATTTGTTACTTTTCTTATAGCTATTGCGTGGAGATGCTGGAATGGTGTTTACGAATTTGCCTAAAGAAGAAGTTGAAAGGTATATACCTTTTTATTGAAGTCCATAACAATTCAATGAACTACAAGTTTAGTTATGCATAGTAATGAGGGCAAACTTAACAAATGTTAATTTGTGTGTGCAACATGCATGTCTGTGTTCCGTGTCTATATCACTGTCTCATATTAGTTGATATTCAATTGCTATGCTAAACATTTTTTTGTGAAAATTTTGCTGATTTTTTTTATTGTTGTTAACATTTTCCTACTGGGTTACTTTGGATGTCTCAGTCCTTTATTTGACTAGAACCTAATTTTTTATTGATGCAATTTGCAGGCTGTTTAATGGATTTGAAGAATATGACTTTGCAAGAACAGGAGGCATTGCCACTGAAAAGGTGTTTGGAATCTATAGTTTATTTAACTTTTTTTATGCAAATGCCTTGTTAGTAGAAATTATTTTCCTGTCATATCTCTTAGGTTCTTATGCATATGTCATGTGTAAAATATTTTGTAAATAAATCTCATACTTTCAAGTTCTGAGTGTTTCAGGTGGAGCTCAAGGAGGGTCCTTTAGAGCAGTTCACCCATGAGATGGAACCTTTTCTCCGGAAGCAAGGCATGCCTGTTCGGTTAAATAAAGGTATACTTGTATACTTTTGCATTTTTTTTGTAATTATTGTTTAATTGCACCTGCCAATAGTGAACACATCATTGATGTTTCCCTAATTTACAGGAGTTGTGGAGCTTGTTTCTGACTTTGTTGTTTGTGAGGAGGGAAAACCTTTGTCACCTGAAGCATCTCGCATATTGGTTAGTTACTTTGTTATTACCTAATTCATCTGTGTCACCTCCATGTGTAGCATAATAGCAATTGGAGTATCCAAAAGTAAAGTGTGACCCAATAGAACTTTACTTGTGATGTCAGGACTTTGAAACTTGAAGTCACACCACTCTAGTCTCTAGAGATGTTTCAACCTAATTTTTAAGTTATTCTCACAGTTGTGTCTTTGAGAGTTTCAGTGAATGATAAGAAAAAATGGACTAGGTTGACTTTTTGATTGTCAAATTGGAAAACTAATATTATTTTTACATTCTAACATCTTTCATTTTTCTGTAGTGATAATTGCTTGTTTACATTACCATTGATTTTTTCTTGTGTGAGGGTGATGCCCGGATAAAATTGTTGCTTATGGTTTTGTTTTCTTGTTGAATTCTCAATACCATGTTCCAACTTTTTGACCTTAATAACTGAAGTAATTGATAATTTATAATTTATAATTTGGCATTATAATTATAGTATTGCATTATGCATGCTATTACAGTGAGTCTGACATTGTGTCTGCTTTTGACAGCGTTTGATGGGAATCAAGATGGCAACATTTAAACTACACCTGATTTGCAGGTGGGGTTCTGATGATTTTGAACTCTACATTGACGGGCCTGGTGATTCAGATATTGAATGCTCATAGAATGTTTAAGATTACAAGATATGGCGTGGATGTAGTTTACCCTGGAGGCTACCTTGATATACTGATAAAGTATGCAAGTGTTTGAGTTATTCAGATTATGTATTTTTAGGAGAGTTGATGAATGTGAGATTTTTGTGAACTGGATATATTTTTGCGACTGATATTCAATTTATATGTCAATTTAAAGTCTTGTTTCAAATTTTTTTGTTCAACTATAAACTGTCTGTTAGCTGTTATTCCAGAACTCATTCTATATTTCCCTTAAAAAAATATTTTAATGCATATTCCGATCCTCTATTTTTTCAAAAATAAACTTCTAATTATTCTATTGATAAAATTAATTTTTTGGTCCCCTATTAATAAATTTTTGGAATTTTTTGTTTACTTTTTTTTATTACGTGACACTTTCATTTTTCATTAATGATATTATTTAGTTGACATTTGTGATTTAAATTAAGTAATGTCATTATTATTGCAAATAATTTTATTATTTATTTTATTTATATATAAAAAGTAAAATAAATAAAATTTTAAATATTTTATATAAAATTTTAAAATAAATATAAAATATGAAAAAAATAAAATTAATAAATTTTAAATATTTATATACAATATTTTAAATTTTTATATTATTAAAATAGTTAAATAAGATAAATAAATTATAAATAATTTTTAAAAATTTTAATTTTAAATTTTTTATTATAGAAATAAAATAAATTTATTTTAAATATTTTAATATACAAAATAAAATTAATAACAACAATAATGACATGAAAATATATTTTATCAAACTTACAACTATCATCTAAGTGTTACATCATTAATGAAAGTGTCATCATAAAAAATAGTGGGGAATCAACAAAATTCCAATAATTAGTTACACCATAAAAAAAAAAATTAACTTTATATCAAGAAGAGGAATGCTGAGGTTACACCATCTTACACACGTAAATGAAACAAGCATTGTTTGGAATTATTGTATGTAGTTAAAATAAGTAAATCAAATTTGCTACATGTTCTGGATTTAGATAGACATTGTAATGTTTGGATTGACTGTGTACTTCACTAGTCAAAAGATACAATACTTGCGCAGGCACTGAATTGGTTACAATTTGAATGTCTCTGATTTTGAATTATTATGGCAAATACGATTGGCATTAATACATTAGGGTTGCCTGAAGTGAGCTAGATCTTCCAATTGGAAAGAACAGTTGCCTGAAGTGACCAACCTATTTCTAATGGTTAATTGACCCTCTAAGTTAGGTCAAATGAATAGTTGAGCATGTTCAAGGAAATGGAGATATTTGATATAGATAGGTTCACGGCTGCTCAATTAACAACCAATAGCCATAAGCTCTAGACTAAGAACCTGTGTATAAAAGCAAACTGCCACCGCAAAACAGTTCTTGAATGAGCTGCTAACCCTTGTCTTCATCTATTAACAACTGACAATATTCAAATAGGTTCATATCAGAAAAATAACAATATCCTAAGGGGTTCATACAAAAAATTATCTGATAAAGCAAACATATACAGAAATAGCAAACTGAAGTCCCTATAATGACTGAGCATTTAGGGGGAGCTCGCAGGCGATGGCAACAACCAACGGAGTTCGCAATAGTCAATCTTCACGGAGAAGGAGGGGGTGAGTTACGTGCAAAAGGTGAGTGGTTATAACAAAATAAAAAATAAAGTTAAAAGTGTTGGTTTCTCAACTAAAATGGAGAACCAGTGACCAGGTAATTGATTAAAAAAAAAGAGTAACTTTAGCATTCCTTTTGCAGGGAATAGAGGGGATATAGTAGTAGTACTCAAAATATTCAAGCAAACACAAGGTTCATGTTAATACTTTCTTTAGTATATAATTGATGAGCAAGCCCCCAACAGTTATATATAATAAAATATTATACCAAAATGCAAGGAACAACGAGACGCTGAAAAAATAGTTCTTGATAGATTTACTGGTTTAGAGTCCATATCTAATCAAGAAAACATTAAGAACTACAGATTCTTAAATTATCATGCTAATTATAACACATTATTCACGCTGCCAATATTTCATCCTTTTTATCCTCCAATTGTTTTAGCTCCTTACGCCAATCTTCCAGTTTTGCTAGCTTCTCTAACTGCTCTGGCTTTAAATCTTGCTCTGCAGTTTTCTCCTGTAGGGCTTCCGTAAGTCGTATCTACACCCAACAATCAAATGTTAAGAAAACATAGCATTGTGTTAACCCTAGTTCTTCAGCACCATGGAGAATATTAAAGCTCATGTCATGTGTCATGATAGTCGTCACCATACAATCCTATCCCATAACAGAAACAAGGTTAAAGAGACAACCTTAAAACTGCGGGAGATTCTGTCAACCAAGTATTCCCTTGGAAACAACTCAAATGTTGGCCACAGTTGAAAGCCACTAGATAAGAAGAATATGGATGACACATTTATTTGGGCTTCTTGCAAGCATTGACACTAGTGTTGTTAAATAGTGGCTATAGCGGCGAGCAACGAAATTTGAACAAATTGCTATTGTTCTATCATACACTATATAGTACAAAACATTTTCAAACAGTGAGTACTGTTGCATAACAAAATTTGAACAAACTATTATTTTCTGCGATCCGCTATTGACAATAATGATCGACACACAATCACTATCCATTTACCATGGTATCCATGCATTGTTTTCAGCATGAATTCTCATTTGGTAGACAAGACACAAAGAAACTAAATTTTGAATGAAGAATGAGCGGGGGAACCCTGTTGGCTCGATGACCGATTAATAGCCAAATATTTGAGTGAATCCAAAAAGTTGATTAATCTGAAGTAAATCAATAAGATCAAGACGAATTGGGAAAAGAGCAAATTCAGATGTTTGGACTGCAATATAAGTTGCAAGCGAGTTTCTCTTTGGAGACAACCAAAAGGCTAACAAATAAAAATTTAAAAGAGGGTCTACAATCACCAACCATAATGATACGAAATATTGGATAGACAGCAGCACCTCATGTACTCAATACAATGTTAAAATGCTAATATAGTGAGAAAAGTAAGCAAGAGTATCTAACTATTGTGTAACCAATTGAATAATTCATTAGATATCCTATGTTAAAAGGACCAAATTATGTCCACGACCAACGTTACGAAAATTGCTATTCTCTAATTGCATGCTTCATTTTAAATATCATTTGAGACTGGAAAATTTAATCAATATCATTTGCCCCACTCTAATTACCCACTTGGAATCAGTATAATTCAATTTCAAGCATTAAATATTATGCTCAAATAATATTGTAGCTGCATATTAAATTGATAAAAAGTTGTGGAGAACACAGAAAAAGAGGGTCATTCAAGGTATGTATCTATACAATGCAGGAAATAGCCTTACATATTCACTAGAATTAACCTCATCAAACAGTCAAAACAATGGAGACTTATAGAATCTTTATCACATGCATGTTTGATAGAGATGGAAATGTCAGGCCAATCTTCCCTAATGCAGAAAGTCTAAAAGCATATTTGGAGTACCTTCTTTTTCAGTGCTCGAATTCTCTTGTCTATATCTTGAGCCGAGCCAATTGTCTCCGAAGCTTCCCCAGAGTTGGCGGTAGTAGGAGTAATGATAGAAGAATCGTCAGAAACAGCTAGTTCATTGATCTGAGAAGTTAACGAATGGACAGAATTCTCCACACTTGTAGCTTCTTGCTTTCTACTATCTTCAGCTACAGTTGGTTCTAAGTTAGTTTCCTTATCATTTGAAGCCTGCAACAAGTAAATAATTCTGGCAGCTTAATTTCTCTATTCTCGCAACAACGGGATATAAAGCTTGTTTAGAATGACTTACTTGAATTTAGCTACCGACATAAACACTTGTGAGACTATTCGGAAGAGTTTATGAAAACCGCTCATGACAAGTCCATAAACTATTTTTAACTTATTTCCAATAACTTTTTAAGATAACTTATAAAAACAACTTATGACTTACATGAAAAAAATTTGACTTAATTTTATCGTTTTCTATATAAATAGTTTATACATATATCTTAATTTGTAATGTAAAGTAGTAGAGAATAAATGAGTAGAACCTGAATCCGTTTTTCCTTCTTTCTTTCATTTCTCTTAACAGCTTTGGATTTTGGTTTAGAATCGAATTGAGGGTCATAACCAGGAGGACCAATGTGCGAGGCCATCTCTTTTCTCTCCTGCGTAGTAAGAAAAACAAAGACAAGTTAATAGTAATACAATGCAACATTGAAATTGAAAGTTTAGGTTGAAAAGAGATGAAGTCATACTAGGAGAGGTTTTGGTCGATAAATGGCGGTTTCTTCTGGAGGGACATAACCGGGTCTGATTCGAATTTGTTTTCGGTAAGTTCCATCGGGTCGACGGGTCGGGGCGATGATCCGTTCACCATCTTTCTGCTTCACTTGATCTTCGCCTCTCTCACTGCTCGACATCACTCACTCTCTCTTTCTCTCTCTCTCTCTGCCACCCTCTCCCCTTCTCACTAATAATCTAAATCAATTTTCCAACAATTCTTACTTAAGTTTTAATTTAATTAATTCAAAGTTACACGCAACCTCACGCCTTTAAATTTAATATTTTATTTTAAACTGGACTCAATTCAATTGTAAATATGTATTTTATAATTAGATCAAGTAAATCTTTTTAACACTGATGTGTATTTTGTCGAATAAAAAAATAAATACTAACGTGTATTCAGTAATGATTTGATAATATTATATTTATTTATTTTTAAAATAGACAATTGAATTATAATTATAATTTAATTAAGAAAATTAATATATTTAATTTATATTGTGAATTAGATAAATCAAATTTTGTTGACTAAATTATAACGCAATTGTCTTTTATAAAAAAAGAAGGTAGTTTATTTTGTGTTATGATTTATTAAATTTCAATCATTGACTAATTTTTTTGTGAAATATTTTTTTTTTAACAATATGTAATACCATGTTTGATAATTTGACTATCACTACTACAGAAAAAATATTAATAATTTTATAGATTATAAAGAAACTCTAGAATGGATTGATTCACATTTTTGTCTAATATTTCACGAAAAAAGATAGTAAAACAATTTACTTATTTTGGTAACACATTTTAAAAGTATTATTAGTTTATGTTTCGACGGTTTTATTTAACGAGTCTTTCTCATTTTTAGGCAAAAATAAAAACATTGCAAGATGCAAAGGAAGGAACATTCGAACATGTCCTCTTGTCGAAAATAAAAAACAGAGAAAGGAAAATGATCATATGTTCTCCCATCAAAAGATCACTTAAGTATAACCGAACATTTATCTACACGCCCTATCTATCTATCCCATTTACTCAATCTTGATCTAATCCAAGTTAATTGGATTGAATATCATTAAATGAACGTCTTTTGGAGAATCCTTAATATCAAGAAGGTTGACTATGATAATTGCATTGCAAGACTCATGAATCATGATTCATTAAACCCTTGCTTCTCAGCACTAATCACAAACATACTTGATCGAATAATTGAAGAGATTTCCAAGAGTGCAACGGCCGTAATTTGATCATCAACATGTGCAACACTTGTTATACATTAATTACATACGTGATATAAAACGAACAAAGAATATGAAGCAGTTACATTCCAGTACAAATGAACAAAATTTTACAACAACTCTTGTTGAGGGTTGGGGCAGTTAAGACTTATAAACCCAGCAAGGAAAACAGTACAAACGTGGTAAAAGAAAGCTGTTAAAAGCTTATTCCCTTTTATCCTCTTCTGACTCGTCGTCTTCATCAGAAGATGCATCAGTCCGGACGTTTTTTTCTTGCCTGACTAAACTTATTTCTCCTTGGCCTTCTTGTTTTCCCTTAGTCAAAGACAGAGCTTCTTCATCATCAGATTCTTCTCCTACTTCCTCTGAGTATGCATACCTATGCGTAGTTTGCAGAGGCAAATAAAACAAAAGAAGTGAGACTCTACTGGAAACCATCTGAATCAGACGTTACAACATGAAAAGGCATGCTGTTTTTTCTTTTTCTTTTCTGTTTTTACCGTTTTGCTACTACAAGTCTACAATGAGTCACACAACATTAGCATGACATAAACATACATACATAAGTAGTAATTAACAGATGAAGCTAGCACAAAAATAATCCAACTCCAAAGAATAACCTGAATATTTTGCATAGGATAATGATCTGTGGTCATAACTTTGATTTACATTATAAGGTTTCCTCTCAAGACAAGGCAATCCCATGAGATGAGTCATAAATTTCAACAGGCAGTAGCTTACTTATTGATGAGATTCATCTCATGAATCATTTCAAAGTATAAACATAACCAGTGATAAATGATGGAAGGAAAAGTTATATTAACGACTTGAAATGAAAAATAGGCACCTTTGAGAGCTTTGGGAAGGCGCCCAGAGATAACAAATAACACAAAGTAATGCATATGCTAGAATGTCCCAGAATGCAGTGATGATCCAAGCACTCTGCCAGCGTTCATTAAATGGATCTGTTGCTTTGAAGTAAACCTGTAAAAGTAAAATTAGCACATGCTGAATTGAAGAATGTCACATGATAGAAAATTTCCATAAGAAAACTGCATTTCAGTGATTTCCTCGAAATAGAGCCAAGATGTTTCAGATAAGTCAAACACAATTAGAACCAGGGATAGAGACACCTCTAGCATGTTCCGTTCAAATGTATCCATAATAAAGTGAAGAATCCCATTTAGTCATCACTTGATTCATACACCATTAAATCTATTTTATTTATAATGCGTGTGCACTTCTCGTGTTCTCCTTTGATCATGCATTTTCCTTTTGGTCACATGGCTGATAGGTTGAGTGGTATACATTTAGTTTCTAATTAGTTGAAGTTACTTTGAAAATGATCTTTGAGCTGCCTCTTCTATTATTTGAACGACAACAACAATAACAAGCCTTATTGCACAAAACAAAATAAATCGATTATAAGCCTTACCTCATAACCTATCCAAACAACCGAGGAGATCACCATTACTACTAATGCATTTGAGAATTTCCTGTATATATCCAACTTAACAGAGCTCCGTTTTGCCTGACAAGGAACCAAACATATTATAAAAAGTTGATAGTCAGAAATCCGAAACAGAAAAATTTAGAGGTAGAGTGTAGTAAAATAATAGAAACTAGAAGAAAGGACACCTGTAACTGTTCCAGTGTTTTTGAAAGAGAAGTAAAAATCCATAAAATCAAAAATGCATCCAAGAAAGCATCAGGAAGAACTAGAATGAGCCTTGCCCTTCCTGATACATCACTGATGGTCCCCACATATTCAGTAATATTCAGCAACTCTGACGCAAGCAAGTAAGTTATTCCAAGCAAAAGGACCTTTGATGTAAGACCACCAAGAGTGGGTCGCACAACACCATAACCCATGGAAACAGAGAGAATGAGAAGTCGTGATATTGTTTTTCGTATAGCCCCAACAGTGACAACTACTGTTGTGACAACAATGGGTCTAATTCCAGTATTGTTGAAATTGGAGTACTCAAAATACCAGAGAATCATCTCAAACAATCCAAGACCAATAACAGCTGAAATACAGTGCTGAAGTTGCAATATATCATCCCAAAACCTCACATACTGAAGGAACCAAATGATGCCAAGGCAGACATAAGCCAGTGCCATAAATACATAGAACTTCTTTAATGGGGCCATCCTACCAGGCAAGAACCCATCAGGGTTTTTCCAGACTGTCTTCCCACTCATTACCATTTCCTTGAGCTTGGGGTCACAAGCTACAAAAAACAAATTATACATTCCAGTCTTCGAGATAGAAACTCCCTTAGAATCTAAACTTGCAATTCGGGATTTCCCCTTGAAATATACATCTAATATGACTGGCCAATTAATGTCTGTTGCAGAAGGTCTCCTGATAACCTCTCCTTGCTTACAAACTCCCATCTTAGCTAAATCAGGGGTGCAACAGATTGCCCGTTGTCCACCATAAACAGAACCGCCTATATCATCACGATCAGCAGCCTCAAAAATTATAATGTGTATTGGCACAGTACCACGCGCCTTGGCTGCAGATTTGCTTCTCCTAAAGGTTATATTCTCAAACCTAGCACCCATAAGCAAAAAAAGTCAGTGCTTTCTGTTATTTTGACATATAATTCAAATATGAGGTAAGAGATATGAATTATATAAATCCATATGCTAGGAGATATAACGTTGGTTGGATGGTTGGGGGGATGGTTCGATCTCCACCTCTAACATAATACTAACAATATCAGTATTTTCCATAAAAAAAAATCCATATTCAATTGCTAACATTCCAAAGAATACTAAAGACACATATTTTCCATGCTCCAATTTTGGTTTTCCCCTCCAATGCATATCTCTCACACTTCATTACTAAAAGAAACAGATTAGGGGAGGGAATCGTCAAACAGTTAACCTAACTATCAGCTTACTTATTTTGGCACTTGGCAGCATCATTTGTAAATGAATCTAAGATTCAAACTTCTAATAGATAAGTAAATTAGTCCAGACTGTTGAAGTTGTGGGATTTTAGAGAAAAGGGGGAGAGAAAATAATAAGGGTTTGAATATTGTTGATAATAGCTTAATGCTGACTTGATTACAAAAGACTCAATACTAATCTCTATTTATAGAGAAACATAGACTAAATCCTAAATTAGGAACAAATCATAATAATAATGAGAGATATTCTAAGATACTCTATGAATATAAATTGATCTTAAGAAATAACTCAAGATACTCTAATATAATATAATAGATATTATAAGATATTTTCTAATATTCTAACACTCCCCCTCAAGCTAAAGCTTACTAAGCTTTAGCTTGCTACAAGAAAACAATGTTTTGCTACATAAAAAAAGATGGAAAGGCAACTCAGGGATGCATGTGAAGTCGGAGAGAATTGCTATAAATATAGCCTAGCCAGATAGTCTGATTGATCATCAGCCTGAGAGAAATTCATGGCAAGCAATTGAACAAAGCAAGCTCCGTTCTTCTAAAAAACTGCATTTGGAAGCTTCAAACCAATAATAATGGAGACTCAAAATATTTAAACTTGAATCTGCTTCAAGGAGAGAGAGGCGTGCTTCAAGGAGAGAAAGGCAAGGCCAGTGCATCTGGGACAAATTGCCAAGATAAAGTAAGTCATGAAAATAAAAGACACCGTCAAAATAACCATCAACGGAAGAAGAAGTCATCACTAATATGATTCATAAGTGGGAAAAAGGGACACCACCAGAATGATCGTCGGTGGGAATAGAGGCCACTATTATAATCTATTAGTAAGAACTAAATTGCATGACAAACACTGAAGAAGAAGCAGCGCGACTCTAACAAAACGAAGCCATGATCGATCAACGGAATAAGAAAATACGTCCAAAACAGGAGAGATAACGACTGTTTGAACAATGACACATATTTTCGTTGATCAAAATTGGAGATCACCAATTAAACACCGGTCAGAAATTCACAAAGGCAAGCGGCACTTTCGATCACACCGGTCAGAATAGATTCTGCTCCCCCTTGAATGAAGTTCAGCTCTAAAATATATATAGAATTCCCCCTAGATCAAAGAATTTGTCTGAAGAACTCAATGAATTCCCAAAGAATATCTCACTGGTCAATAATACAGCCACATGACAATCATCACAACCTCAGTTAAACACCCTCTTTAGAAGAGCCACTTGAGCTGCACAAAGCTGCAATGTTAGCAATAAGCCTGTATCTTAAATGATTTACCCAGATCATCTCTCTCTCTCATGCAATTTCCAGGCAAGAGAAATTTATAATTCTCAGCATTTTCGAGGAGGAAAGCAGGAAGGTGAACAGGTGAACTGCAGAATATGAATGGGGTATTGGACCCATTTTATTTTGGCACTTGGCAGCATCATTTGTAAATGAATCTAAGATTCAAACTTCTAATAGATAAGTAAATTAGTCCAGACATCAGACGACAAAACGACTAGTAAGATTATTTACAGCGAAAACACGGTGCAGAACTTTTCACTTAGTGGTACCTCAATTCTCACAAGGTAGCTTCGCCCAACAATGCAGCATCACAGCGAAAAATAAAATAAAATTGAAACACGCAGCTTAATATTTAGCCTTATCCCTCTAAGTTGAATTCTAGCATCTATCTAGTCCATCAATTTTTGCAGTTCCTAAAAGTTAACACACGTTTTCCCCCCTATTATATACTTTTATACTACTGATCATAAATTAGTAAAGTAACAGAGGGATTTCCATTTAGTTAAACTCACGGAATCTACATTACATTACATTATTAATTAATGGAAAAGAAGCAGAGAGAGAATACCGAATGTAAGAACGTCCGTCGTGAATGGAATGGACATTGGGAGCGGTGGCGAGTGAGGCGGCGATGCCTTCGCTGCCACCGGAGAGGAGATATGCATTGCCGATTTCTTGGAAAGGTTCATGATCGTAGATGTGGATGGATGCAAATGAAGTGAATAAAATGGAAGATAATATTAATAATAATATTAGTAATGAAGATGCGAACAACATGGATCTCGATCTTGTTGTCAATGCTGAATCTATGGCGATACACACTCACTGAGATCGGATTGGATTGTATCAGCGAAAATAATGGGAAGAAGAGAAAGAAGAGGAATGAATATATATATCAGTCGTTGCAATGTCACTCTCTCCGGTGGATGCAACAACAGTCGTAGTATTAGCTTCACGCGCGGATCTAGCTTCTTTTTCTGTCCAAAATTTAGGGCGAGAGATGATTAAAGTCCAACAAGATAGAAAAAACCTTCAAGAATTAAATTTAAGTTTAAAAAAGAAATTACATTTACATATACAATCACATTAAATTCTTAGAAAATATATTTAGGTATTTTTTAGTAAAAACATAACAAACTCAATTTTCATTAAAAAAATCAATTAACATATGAGGTTGAATCAAGAATAAGAGGTTAGTCCAACACAACTAGATGAATTATAATTTAAATTATATTTAGAAGAGATTTTTTACTTTTAATAATATTCCACTATGCACTAACTAGTGGATGTCTCATTGTAAAAAAAAAAAAATGATTTTGTGTTGATTTTTTCAAGCTTAAATGTTATTCGAAAATTTAATTGTAGTTTTGATTCTTATTTTCATTTGTTTTTAGAATTAAACCTTTCATTTTAAAATTTCTCAATTTTATTATCTCTTTTAGATTTTTGAACTAAAAAAATAGTAAAATGATATTTTTTAAATGACATAAGATTAAATCTAATGATATGGAATGATAACACTTATGATATTGCAAAACAACTTTTAAAAAAATTATTTTCAACTTTAAAATTAATTAATTTTTATAATTTAATTAATGACAAATAATTAATTAATCCATTTGATATTTTATCTTGTGATATAAAGGGTGCCCAAATTGACAAATCTAAGTCGAATTAACCAATCCGAAGAGAATAAATTTGAAAAAAGGTCGAATTGAAGACTTTAAAGAACAAAGAAGCTCCCTCACAACAAATCCAGTGAAATCAATTCAAAGCTCACATGCACATATATGCCCAATACAATAAATAGTGAGCCACCGGCATCTAAATAGTGAGCAGAAGAGAGGCTGCATTTTCTATCCATAAGTATGCATCTAAAAAACTATCGATTTTTGTAATTCAATGTTCGTGGAGTGAGAAAAGAAAGACTCATAGTGAGGGTGAAAGAAGCAACGCTCAAGGATAAAACATTAAACTTACTTCTATTGACTACCTATTCATCCTTTTCAAAAGCGGCTTGACTTTGCAATATCCTTCATGTGCAATCCAACGAAAACAAAACTACTAGAACCAGTCAAAATGCAATATCCTTCATCAACTCTCACTTTTCAACTTTCAAACTAAACTAGCCAAAATTTGGCAGAATGCAGAAAATGTATTATAATATGTGTGCCTGTGGATACTTTTTTCTTTAACCAGTTCTCTGCATGTTTTCCATGTTAAAGGGACTTAGACGCCATTTATTTGACAGCTTTCTTCTTGAGACTGGATTAAAGCATACTTGTTCATGAGCTGAGTTAGTTCATCTTCCAATTCCTTCACAAGTTCAACCTGTTCTTGCCACTGCTTCTTCTTCAGAGCCAACTGTTTATCTTCATGCATTTTTAAGATATTATCTCTCTCTGCCTCGAATTGCCTCATGTCCTTGTCTTGGGACTTCCGGAAACTAGAAACATTCTCTATTCTGTTGATAAAAGATATAATTTTATTTCAGAAAACATCAAGAATTGAATTTTAGAACCGGGCCACTTACTGCAAGATGAGGGAATATAAGAATATTACATATGATTGCCATCGTCTTTCACAGAAGAATCTCCATTAGCCCATATCGCTTCCTGTTTTGCCTGCTGCAATTTCTGAAACTCATCTTCCTTTGCAGCTATAGCTTGTTGAATGATTTGCATTTGATCAAGGAAAAACTTTTCTTGCGCGTCCATCTAAACACGATATACAAAAGTGATCAGTCATAAAAGTATTTTTCGCATCATCGGTTCGAAAGAAACTACCAGAACCAAGAAATACAACAAAGTTGTAAATTCGTAACATTCATACCATGGAAATATCACACTCAAAACAAGCAATAAATTGCTCAAGCAGGCACTATTAACAAATCACTCTCAAAAGTGGAAGTTGAACATAAAAAATGAAATTCAAGAGAAAGAGATACTGAATAATGCACATATTATTTATCCTGAAGAATATAATACAAGTGACGTGACTTATGCAGTTATGCCTCATACACCAATATATAAATAGGGGCATAAAAACAAAAACAGTATAACTGAAATAACTAATCTAATAACTAGCCAATAACAGCTGAAATTCTATTATTAACTAACTAATAACTAATTGAAAAACAGAAAAACTATAAAATGGTCGAATGAAAACACATATTGAGGAATAAATGATGAGGGGAGCATTATTTCTAATAGCCATCATAAAATGGAAATGAGAAAAACATGGACAGATAGACTAAGTTTCAAAAGAAAAACACCCTTTGCTTATTGGTGTTTCATAACTATCATTTTTCAAAAAGGCAGCCTGCATTTAACAACATATAACTGATTGCTGTCAAAATGGAAAGCATCGTCACCAATTCTATGCACAACTTCTTAATAATAATACTATCAAGCACCTTCTTAGACAAACCAATGTGCATTACAAGAATAGTATTAATCTAATTTTCGTCTCATAACTTTACCTCTTCCTTGTTTTGTTGATGAGATTCTTTAATACGTTCTCGCACAACATGGTTTTCTTCGGTTGTTTTGCGCAACTTCTCACTTACTTTACATAAAGTGTCTGCAAAGACTTTTGATTTGAGTTGTTCTTTAGCTATCATGTTCTTGAAAATGTCAAGCTGCTGACCGTCATCATTGATGTGCTTTATCCTGCTCTCTACCATCTCTTGATATGATCTCATTTCAAACTTCAATTTCGACTTTCCTAAACAAGAACATTCATTCCAAATATTATACAGAAAGTAAGAAGGAAAAGCAATTGCCAAAAAACAAACAAGAACACCCAACAAAGTCTCTTAGAGAAAAAGAGAAGTACGCCATCTAAGAATTCTTAAGCTAGTGTTGTCATCTTCAAATTCATCATAAACTATTTCAACCCAATTGGACATAGAACATAAATATAAAAAAGGCTAATTAAGAGAGAGGAAAAATGACCTCCAGAGTGTTTGTTGAAAACATCCAAATCTTCTCTAGAGGCCAGGTAACCATAAAGTGGGCGCTTCCCACCTGGGACAAATGGATTCTTACAACGATTCCAAGCTTCCCTATCTCTTCCTTGCTCTTTGAAATGCTTATGGAGCCGCACAGATTCTAAATAACCTGCTGCGGATGCATCAAAAATCAAAACACTCATCCCTCGGTGTCCTTGTGGACCATATGAGTGCCGAGCCTTCAATGCAGCATAATCACTGAAGCAATCAAGGAGTTCTTGGCTCCCCATTCCAGTCCACTACAATTCAATTCAGTGAGGTTAAACTACAGAGGAACTTCACTTCACTTGATTATTTTTAAAGAAACTAACAAAGGACTAAAAGACTATTCCAGAAGATACAAAATTTTAAAAACAAATAAAAGGAAATAGACTAAGGGTTGGGATTGACTTATTTGAATATCTATACTAACATAAACACTTGTGAGACTGTTTGAGAGAGCGTATAAAAACCGCTTATGACATGTTCGTAACCTGTTTTCGGCTTATTTTGATTAACTCTTCAGTATAGCCTATGAAAACAACTATAGCATATATGAAAGTCGTTTGACTTCATTTTATCTTCCGTTATAGAAATAGTATATACATAAGTACTTATTCGATATTTATGCTATAAGCGCTTAATTAAACTGTTTGTCCAAACAGAGTCTAAGTCTATGTATATACTTCAACATATTAGAAAACAAGAAAATACCCTGTACCTTATTGTTTTCATCCTGCTCATATATTGTATTCATGATGACAACCATTGGGGGCCAAACTATTTCATGATCCTTGACATTCTTATCAAGACCCTCCCATAGTCCATAGGCTTCACCAACCTTTATCAATGGAGCTCCTCTCCTGGAGCATTCTTCCTCCAAAGTTTCAGCAAACGCTCGATGCAACCTCACCCTCCTTACTTTTATTGTCCTGGAGTGATTCAGAAGGGGCTGCAACCCACGGTACCAATCAATAGCCCTAGTACCCCCGTGACATGCTGGGCAGTGCCACATTTTTGATTGTGAATTGATCTCCTCAACTGTCAGTTTATTTAAAATATCAAAGAATTTCCCGAACCACTTGCTCTTCTTGCAACCTTCATGGTTTTTCTCTCCATTGTCCGAGTCAGTGTCATCTAAAGAAACATCATCATCACTATCAAACACAATATCAGATTCACTATCAAAAAATTCATCCTCGTTGTTTTCACAATAAGGTTTTGGAATTCCTTCATCCTTGCATTGATGATCCTTCGATGTAGTTGTATCAATTACAACAGACGAATGCAATCCTATCTGTGGTGTTGGAGATATTACTGATTGTGGAGGTAAGTTGCTATCATTCAAAGTTCCATTTCCACTTCCAGCAAGAATCTTTGAAGAATTGTTTTTTTCCTTTAAGTTATTGCTTTTGCTACCCAATCCTGATCCACTATTACCCCCCTTTGTCAGCTTATGGAGCACATTTGGTTGGCTCCATACATTTGAACACCAAGGTGTTGAGATCACCACCTTGGATTCACCAGTTTGTTCTGAATTCAATTTTGTATTGCGGCTCAACTGGTTGAATTTGGAACCGGACACTCTATACACATTTTCCAACTTTGGAAATTGATCAACACTATCATCAGCCATAATTCAACTTTCACAACCTATCGTGATTGATTTATGTCATTTCAATGAAAGAATAACTAAGAAAAACAAATGCAAAACATTAGATCAATTAAATCACCAAAAATCACAATGAGAAAACCTTATGAGCAATTGATTATATTTTGCATTGCATTGCATGGAATAAGTTAATATGTAATAAAGTAATCAGAGAATAAATCGTTTTTGTCCTCCTTTCTATTAAAAGTGGTAAAGGAAGAGATTTGCGAGAAAAAGAAAAAAAGAAAGGTAGTTGGTGAATTGGATAAAGGAATATATTCCATGTATTGTATTACATTACTCGCTACCAGCCACTGATTGAATATGGAGGTACCTAACTGATGATGGTATTGATGATGATGTTATGATGATGATGTTACGATGACTCGTTCGGTATTCAACGGAGCCAACGAGAGAATATAGGTAGCTGAGGACCACTATACTTACCCACTTTACGGGTAAACCATGGTTTACTTTATCATGCTATAGTTTTAGTATCTTACTCAACAAAATATTTAAGTTACTCATCGAATTATTAAAATAATATTTAGAAGATACGGTTTATTATTATAAAAGTTTATGTAAGATGTAATTTTTTGTTAATATAGTTCATGATTGTTATAACATTCATTAATCGATATTTTAATGATTCGACATTTAATTTAAATTTTTTGTTGAATTATAAATTAAAATAACGGCGTACAACTAAAGTTATAGTTTACTTTGACTTTGCTTATATTTAATTTAATTATTGAATAGATGTAATAAGTTGACAATATGATAGATAAAAATAAAAATAAATAAAATAAAGTATTAGATAATTGTTGGGAAATATAATAATGTATATTTATCATTGTTGTTTAATAATAGAGGGAGTATTGATGTGTTTTTTTTATTAATGTGTTTTTCATGTAAAATAAAATTAATATTGTATTTTAGACTTTACTTATTTCTTGACTTAAATTATCATAGCTTATTTTTTCTAAGAACCAAAAATATATATTATACTAATTTAATAGTATCATTAAAAAAATAATTGAAGTTACATAAAAAAAATTATTTTAAAATAATTTTTTTTATAAGTGACACTTATTAAAAAGTGAAAGGAGTATATAAGAAAA
>JBBPBQ010000003.1:670295-702053 GCA_037974755.1 Cicer yamashitae | reverse complement strand
ATTTAATTATTTTCAAGAGCATTTAATATATGGGCATTTTTTCATTATTATTATGGCCCCACAAGCTAACAACTTTTTTTTTATAATAGTTTACTAGTGGTATTGCATGAGTATTCTTTTTTATTGAACATATGGTTATTCTTTTTCTTCTTTTTTACAAAAAAAATATATAATCAAAATTGGACACCAATTTGATGATGATTAATATAAGTTTTTTTTGGGTACAAGATGATTAATACTAGTATTTTGTTTTTGGTAGAAGGTGATTAATATAATTTAAATATATAGTTAATTATATGCGGCACATTATTAATTAATAAATATTACTTTCGTCTTTATATAAAATCTTTTTGATTAACGAATAAAATGATAAAATTAAGAAAAGTAATTTTTAAATTAAAATTTTCATTAATGTATATTCACTTTTAAAAATCACTGTTCCATTTTTAAGAGAGAAAAATAGTTTATCTTTTAATTCTTTGTATTTAATTAGAATATTATTGTGAAAAATTAATTAATGAATTGTAATTTTAAGAGGATTTTATAAAAAAAAAACACATGCATTTTACAATAAAGTTTTATATATAGAGATAAATGTATTATAACATAGTGTCATAAATAATCACTAACTCTGATTTCATTGATAAAAAAAAAAACATCAAAATCAATGTATGTATTAATTATTTTAATTATGTTTAATTGCATTTTTGGTCCTTCTATTATTACCAATTCACGGAATTGGTCCCCTTATTTTAAAAGCCGACAGTTTTGGTCGCTCTTTCATATTTTTGAACTAAAAAACGACGATTTGATATATTTTTAATGATGTGACATACAATTATGTAATATAAAACCATCTAGATGTATTAATTATTCATGTCATTAATTAAATTAAAAATATAAAAAAAAATTCGAAGTTGAAATCTAAATTTTTACGACGTTTTATTTCAATTTCATAGGTATTAAACATTCTATATCATCCTATCATATATCACGTTATTTAAAACATCTTACGTCATCATTTTTTAGTTAAAAATTAGAGGGAAGAACCAAAACTGTCGACTTTTAAAATAGTATGACCAATTCCGTAAATAAAAAAAATAGAGAGACTAAAATTGCAATTAAGCCTTTTAATTAATATTTTGACTATTTTTACATTTATAGAAAGTTGTGAAAATTAAATAATCCCTAATATAATAAATTACAGATAACACAAAGACATTTATTTATATAATGTTTTGAAATTCAATGTCATTCCAAATATACTTTCACATTTAATGTTTTATTTCGACCGCGTGAGTTTCTAGAAAATAAATAATTACATTAAATTAGGATATTTAGATGTGTTTATTTTATATTTTTTATAATAAAGACCAAATGACGTATCAAAAAATCTCTTATAATAAAGACCAGATGTAGTAGTGAAAATGTTGTTTGTTTTGTTGAATGTGGATGCACATAGTAATAATTTGAGAGTATAATTGAAAAATATTAAAATTAAATTAAAAATTAAAATAACACAATTAAAATTTTTGTTGTTGTTAAAACGACAATTATTGTAAAAATGATGGAGTAAAAGAAAGTTAGGCCTAACGATTTGACTTGAATAAGAATACGTTTTATGTTATTAAACTAAGTGTTGTTAGTTTCTTTGCAAATTCATTTTTTTTTCCCAATTTTTATCTACTTTGAATTGTACTGTTTTTGATCGATGTAATGTTTACCAAGTTCAATGAATGAAATACTGAGTTTTTAATTAAATAAAATTAATACTATTACTCTTTTTTTTTCGTGATTCGGTCAATGAGATGCTTCTCCGACCTTAAATAAAAGTAAAAATAGATCAATGAACCTTAAATATAAATTATTTTAAGTTGGAGAAGATATAAGGTTTTAAGTTGATTTGCATATCAATGCTATATTTTTTTAAGTACAAAGAAGAGGAAGGATTTAGCCATTTACAATTAGTATCTGAATGCTATCTGATAAAACAAAATATTTAGTATGGAAACATAAATTCAAAGGGACAACATGTCTTCTTTTGTTAAGAAATTCGTAGTATAATTAATTTTACAAAAGATTTGATGAAGATAAGTACTCCAATCAGGAATGGAGGAGAGAGTGAATATCTTTCGAGAGAGGTAAGAGATCCGGTAGAGTAGAGAACACACATCTGACCATGTTAATCAAGGGTTTAGAGTCGTTTTCAAAGAGAACTTTTTTTAAGCCCATATTTTGAATCACTCTAACATCATGTACAAGAGTCCAAACTCGAACAGAGAGAACATTTTCAACATCTAAACTGCCATAGTAACCGGGGCAATAAGTTTTGTTCTCATTGTGAATGAGCATGGCAAAGGAGAAATTTCGGATAGTAGGTTAAAATGCACCATCAACATTCACTTTTTTTAAGCTTATATCGAATCACGACAATACGAAGAAGATGGACCCAAAAAAAAAAAAAGAATTTGGAGTAATAAATTGAAAGGCACACCAATACTATATCATACTTTTAAAATTGTTAGAGACAAATTAAACCTAAAAAATAAACTATAATAGATAACAAACTAGAACTAGAGCTTGACTTTTATTAACAAACCAAACTTATTTATGCAATACCTAATTACAGCTGACCTATTTTCACCAAATACGCTTCCGTAAACAAAAACCACCTCATACTTTCTTGTGCAAAAAAGTGCAATTTCTCCATCATTAGACAAAAAATGAAACCTAAGAGAAGAGAAAAAGTAAAATAATCACTTTTCACGTTCAAGTGGTTGACTTGCAGCAAAAAAACTAATCAAAGAAATGGAAATAGAATTAAGGCATGAACAATATACAAAAGGCCAAAAGTTTGCGAGAAAATCCTGACCTTCAATCTGAGATCATCGCTGTTTAGTTGAACAAAATTGGAAAACTTAGGACTTTCAAATCATTTTAAAAAAATGTTGGTTAATTCAATCAAACATTTTCATTATCATGGAAGCATTTTGTTTCTCAATAGTAGGAACCTGCAAAAGTTCAAAGATGCATTAGATTCGGATATTATATATATCAATGATAATTTAAATGCATGAGCTGAAAGAAGAGAAGAACTATATATGAAAATTTATAATTTATAAGTTATTATAACCATAATAATTCACTTGTCAAAAAAAAAAAACCATAATAATTCATATTACATGATTGATCCCTCATTTCTCAGAGACAGATTCACAGAGCCCGTTTGGTATACTGGCCACCCCCAAATCCAATTATCACAATCTGGGGGGGTGCAAATTCCACTAATGGAGGTGGACAGAATGCCAAAATGTCTATGGAAAAATATCTCTGAGAAATTTTAGAGAGCAAAGAGAAAACATAAAGAAATGAAAATTCTAGCTGAAGTTTATATACTAGCTAGTTAGGTTGTAATAATTAAAGAAATTGACCAAAGTTTTTGGAATTTATAGAAAAGTGGCATAATTGGTCTTTGAATTCAATATTAGCTTTTTGTAGAAAGAAAAGGGTATCAGCGTGCATGAAGTTGTACGATATGTTGGGCAACTATGTTATTGTAAAAAGTGAAGACTTTGAAGTTTGAATTATGTTGGGTTGGCTATGAGTTTGACAAAACTACATCATCATCATAATTTTGGTAAAACTCCATATAGTAGCTTTTACTAAAATCACGATAGTATATTATAATTTTGCTAAAATCATCGTCAATCAAAACATGTAGTCAACCTTTGGTAGGTTTTGTTTGTATTGTAGGAGTTTGCACTTATTAATGTCTGTTTAAATACATTATATACATCTAGTACAAAAAAATATATTATACATATTATTAATGTGTATGGCAAGAGTCAGCTGATAATCTTCTTTGGAACAAAGACTTGGGTTCTTGGAAACTTGGCTTGCATTGTATAATCTTGCAAATGTGGCTTTCTTTTCCAGATATTGACTAAGGAAGGCAATCATGCGCTTTCACTATTATTCTTTTTGACTTGCTGCAAAAGGAGGATGCAAATGAGTTGTTCATGTCTCCCACTCAAGTTTATACATAATTGATTTTTGTCAACCAACCGTATGCTTCAGTTCAACACAAATTAAAAAAAGCTGACTCTATCGGATCCTCTTTTTGAATGAATAGATTTGTAAACTTGATTATAAATTGATTTGTGTTTAGACTTTAGATGCATTTCCTAAAATAAATGTTTGGACTTCATGGAAGCTCTTTCCAGTTCGAAGTTAGAATTATTTTTGAGACGAGACAATACTAAAAAAAACACTCAAATATAAATGAAAGTAAATTTTATGTTTATAAAATTACTTTTACCTATCTCAAAAGTAAATCCAAGCATGGGATTAAATAGCTCAACAAAATTACTCAGTGCTTTATGCGGAGCCACCTGTAGTACAAACTTTATGTAAACTATTTCTATAAGCCACCTGTAGTACAAACTTTATGTAAACTATTTCTATAAGCTACATTGAGAATCTTATAAAAATAACTTGAAAGTAGTTTATGAACACATGATAACTACTTATAAATCCAAATAAACAATTCCAAATGTCCCCTTAATTTACAATTTTCTCCAAATGCAAAATTAAGAATCAATTAAAATATATTAGCTTTTGACCATAACTTTGTCATTCACAGGGAAACTGGCGCTATAAATTCTATTAATTTGTAATTCCACAATAAATAAGAGATTTCAAACTAAGTGACCACCCTATTTTGTAAATTTTACATAACAAGTCTCTACTTTCTTTTTCTTCCCCTCTTCTCGTCCACAACAATATATACAATAAATATATGTAAGAGACGAATCTATATACCCTTAGAAGTTATGAATTGTGTGGACCTCTCCCAATGATTATTTTGCTAATGTGATGCCCATTTCAAGGGTAGCATAATTGGGTTCAATTTGTTGTTTTCTCATGCATCTTCAATCTACATAATGAGCTACTGCACAATGCTTTTTCCAAACGCAGGAGCAGGACTATCGTCTTGAACTAATTTTTCAACTGGGTTTTCCTTTGCCCAGACAGCAGCATCAAGATATCCAAGCTCAAAGAGTCGGTCAAGAATTACATCTTCTGCTGGCTCAAGTGCCCAATTGAAAAGCTGAAATGGTTCCGTCCAAAATACTCATCACTCATCTACTTGTCGTCAAGAAGATTATTATGCTAACTAACAAAATGCAGGGTTACCTGGCGGGGGCTAGATGCATTATCGGGATTGCAATCTGGACTAATCCCTATGCCTTGCAATCCTAAACGACTTGCGGGAAAAGCACAAACACGAACCTGTAAAGCAGTAAATGTTTAACAAAGTTAAAATATAATAATAAACTAGATAAATCATAAATATTTTTAATCGCAAAAGAATGGTGATGCATGAACATTTTCAATAATGAGCTTATCCAAACACACTTAGCTTTTTCTTGCTCTATATCAATTTCTTCAATAAAAGCAAAAATACATTCATCTCTTCTCAGATATCCTGAGAAAGTCAGAACTCAGAATTATTTTCTTAGCCATCAATTTATCACAATGCCTCAAATTAGTTGCTGAATAGAGTCACACAAGTTCAATTTTTTGAGCTCATTACAACATGTATATTATAAAGGAATATACCACAGGTTCACTCTGAAACTGAAATGTACCTTAAAAAAACGAACAACCTAAAAAAGTATTTCCGACCCTGAAGTGCACTCTTAATTAAGCTTTGGAAGATTATCTAAATTCTAAATATTGTATGGGAATATTATTCAATAACAATCTCAACCTTCGTATGACATCAAACCCTCCATATGAAACCGTGTAAAAAGTGACTGAGCATGCAATTATCATTTACATGCAAACCAGAATTATTAAGCTCATGAACTAGGAAAAAGTATTCTGATGAAAGAATTCACTCTTAAATGATAAATGTCACAGAACTAAATTAATAGAAAGTCCAAAACAAAAAAACAATGTTTTATAAGGTCTTCAAATGCATGTAAACTATAGTTTCACCAAATAATCAATCAATTGGGTAAATAGTCCAACTAGTAATAAAAATACCGTTTGTGCTGCAGATGTTGGTGGCATAAACAACGTCAAACCCCCATCAATGCATAATCGATTTCGAAACATTGTTGCTGGCTTTGGTGCAAGATATCTGGATGGAGTATGAGGTTTGAAATTTACTTAACCATCTATAAAGAGTAAAAACATCACATGCAACCACAGTAATATAGTGTACTAACAAATCACCCTGGAATAAAGGAAGAAGTAAAAACTGCATTGATGAGATCTTCCTTGGAATCAAACTGATCCACCAACAAACCCCTGGGTCTCCAAAGAAGCTGTGTCACAGCAACTGCAACAGAAGGTACATATTAAGACATGACAGGACTTGAAAAAACTTCTTATGTCACTAATAATGACAAGGAACTCAACCAAATTTACTTCTTGGCCCCAAAGTTCATAAACAGAATCCATATTTCTTTTTGTTTAATTTAATAAACTAATAAACCATACAATTATGAATGTAATTCAATAGCTAAAAGAAAAAATATAAATTAATGTAGAAAAATAAATGCGATGTTTTTCTTTCGTTTAGTCCTACAAAATAAGAAGATTTTCCAGTTCAATTCTTTGTACAAGCCACCAACTCCATAATACAAATAGCTGATGTGCAGAACACCCAATATTACCTCGAACTCTCCCATTGGATCTTATATGAGCATCATCTGGCAAAAACGTCTGAAGAACATCACGCAGAACAGCCTATGGAGAGAAAAGAGTTACACCACAAAAGGAATTATATCTTGTAAAGAACATCACACTATGAGATTTGAACATTCTTTTCCAAAAAAATAAAAAGAAAAAAAACACTTGCATAATATCACAATTAAAGAAAATATCAGTTTTCCATTATGGATAATAATTTGGTTACATTCTCACAGACCTGTGCACATCATATAAGCTCCCATTTGCTTTCAAAAACAGTTATATCGATTAACTAAAATATCATCAACATATATATCCCAAAATTATTATATCTTGTAAAAATGCTGAAGTGGCTTTTTCGTTTACCATTCACTAACTGATACTTTATAAACTTTCAAGATAGGTTCTACCATTCTGAATTTCCAATAGAATCCAAAGAAAGTGGGATTACTCTAAACGCGTAACCACTTATCACATGACCTTGTACCAACCAAATACCATCTATCAAGACTTCTTTTGGGTGCCCAAAAGCACAGTGATCTTATTTCACATTTGTCTCCAAGGTTCTTGATATCAATGTCATATAAAACTAGCTAAATTTTTTGGGATAGTTTGTGGTCTAGAGTTTGACCTTTGTTGCCCCAATAAAAGTTAAATTTCGAGTTTCAACACATGGTAAACTGGACTTTACATTATCCACATTTCAAGTTCAAAGGATTCTTGACGAAGGGGGCAAGACAAGACCAAGAGCAAACAAGCATTACAACTAAGATTGAGAGTGAGACCAACTACATGAAGTAATTCCATTCCAGTTCAAGAATAGAGGCATACCCCCAGACGAAATGCAGTCCCTCGATTCCGACAATCTTCAGCCAATATTTTAGTAGCCTTCATTGCTTCTTCCATACTAGCTCCTGAAGCAATCACAGCGCAGACTATAGCTCCAGCAGAAGAACCAGCTAACGGCGTGGTTTCCTGGATATGCATCATAAAACTATCATTATAAACTCAAAACTCGAACCAAGAGTTCCAACATAAAAGTGTTTCCAAAATAGTAGATTAAATAACTTGTGGCAAAAGCATAGTATGCCAACAAGGAAATACAAAGTCAAAAGTTCCTATAGAAGCTAGCACCTAGCAAAGCAGTTCCAATATTACACTTGAAAGCACAAAAAAAATACGGATTACTATCAAAATGAACCAGATATTGTGAGTGAACTCCAGAGAACCAAGGTCAAAACTCAAAAGCATCCAATTTAAGTCCCTAGATAAACATACAAACCTTATCAACAATTTCAATTTGTAATTCCCAGGAACAAAAGCTCTCTAACTTGATACCATCTTCCAAAAGAACTAGACTAAGCACTAGTTTAAATCGATTTATTTGAGTTTATCTATTGACATATACACTTGTGAGACTGTTTGGAGGAGTTTATGACATATTCATATGGTGTTAGCTTATTTCCAAAAGCTCTCTAGGATAACTCTTGAAAACAACTAATAGCTTATATAAAAATTGTTCGACTTAATGATTTATATGATAAGCACTTATAACTTAATTAAGCTGTTTATAGAAAACTTAACTAATCGTTACTAATTACTAGAATAGAAGAGTGAAGGTGACAATTCAATTAAAAAATGGAGGAACCTTAATGTAACCATTCTGAATAAGAAAATGAGCAACACCGAGATGATAAGGGAAGAGAAGACCAGCGGCAGAGAAGCTAAAGCCAGGTGTGGTTACAACTCGCCTATTGCGCTCAGCCTCAACGTCTTTCACTCTCTGCTCCCAAATAACATCGGGTTGAATCTCATCCTCTATCACAGCCCCAATTCTCTCCTTCTCTTCATCGCTGTACATTAAATTTGAATTCGGTTTCTCAAACATGGCAACGGGATCCGAATCGGAGTCGGGACCGCGGCTTTTAATGAGACGCGACGCTAGTCCTAAGAAGAGCTCGCCGGTGGCGACGGCGAATGACTTCTTTTCTGGCAGAGGCGGAGGAGGAGGAGGAGGGATTGTGGAGTGTTGTTGGACGTTGCGATGGGCGCGTGGTGAAGAATTGAATAGGGTGCGCGTGGGAAGAAGATTAAGATTAGTAGTAGGGTAAAGGTTGTTAGTAGAGGGGGAACGGAAACGGAAACGGAAACGGTAACGGTGGGCTTGGGATGGTGAGATAAGGGAGGAGATAGAAGGAGTGGGAGCCATGCATCCCATTGTCCAACGGAAACGGCAACAGTAACGGAGGAGGATACGACGATACTCCTCTAACCGCTTCTTCTGATTGATGAAGAAGTACTGTTTGGCTTTTCGTTATTTCGATTTCCACAATGACTGCTTCCCTCGGTCGCTATTTGCACATTTTTGCCCACTCAATTGAGGCCACGTCACTGTATGATCTCATGTGAATTGAAATTCTAAAAGATATCTAACTTTATAGTCATGTGACATTGTAACGTATCATCCAGATTTAATCATTTCACTATTTTATATTAAAACTCTTTTTACTTATATATCTCTCTGTATATTTAAAGTATATTTTGTTAGTATTTTACCATTTATCAAAATAAATAAATAAATAAATCACACACATTCTGCTATCAACTAACCAATCAAAAATATACTTAAAAAACTAAATTAACAAATAAAATTGAATTACCACACAATAATTGAAATTAAAGGAAATTTATTGTTAATGTAAAACAATTTTACTATCTTATCTAAGAATCTTAAAATCTACCCCACTCAAATTTTTTCTAGTTAAATTATTTTTATAAAATTTAATTAAGTGTTTATAATCTTATGATTATTGCAATCAAAATTTCTTAAAAATTACAAGAATTTATTGATAATTTGAGAAAGCTTTAAATTTTATTGATTTGAAATTAGAATCGATAGTGTAAATATTTACAAACATAAATGACAAACGTGACAAAAAAAATTAATTATTTTGTTAAAAAAAATAAAAGACTAATCTATTATTTTTGTTTATTTTATATTTTAAATACAATATCCAATTATAAGTATCTAGTGGACTGAGTAAAAAAAAAAAAAAAATATATCCAGTGGACGGTTCTTAAATTTGGATTTTATAAACAGCACAGCTGCCTCCATCCCCACATTTAAAATGTGATGCTATTTAATATGAAGAAAATTTGCTCTAATAGTCAATGTTTACGTGTTTAATTAATTTTTTATTGTTAAACTGTTAAAAAGAAGGAAAAATAATACTACTTTGAAGGAATAATATAATAAGACTATCTCCAAAATAGGAAATGCTTAACCCATATGCATAGGTACCAAATAGTTACCATTGGACAGAAAACTATAATGATACCTATTAGGGAGAGTGTCTTTAATAAGACCTCAATATCTCTTTAGGATCCACATACGATTAATAAAATAAAGAGTCAAATAATTTTTTTATCTCTATAAAATTTTACTATTATATTTTTAATCTTTATAAAAAATATTATTGACTTTTAATTTCTTAAATTTTTAGTTTTCATTTTAGGTCTTTAATTTTAAATTAACTATTGTATATTTTTTAATTTTTTAAATAATCTTTTATATTAATGTTTAATACATGTTTAACAACTTGCTCGTAAAAAAAAGTAAAAACTTTTAGCAAATGATAAATTAAATATAAATTTTTAAGTTTTTCGTACTTAAAAATTCATATTTAATTTTTTCTTGTTAAATAAATTTTTGTAGAAAACTTTCGTACAATATCCTAAATATTACTGCAAAAAATTATTATAAAATTCAAAGAATACATAATAGTTGGTATAAAATCAGGACCCAAAAATAAAAACAAAAAATTTTAAGGGACTAGAAGTTTGACAATTTTTTTTATAAGATCTAAAAACAAAATAGTAAAATGTTATAGAGACTAAAAACTTATTTAACCTTAAAATAAATGAGTATTATTTGAAGTAGATTTGTTGAGTTGCTGGATTGGAGAGATTGATTATTTGCTAAGTACTGACCATAAAAAATTGTAAAATATGTGATGTGTACAAATTGAGTATTTAAACAATAGTTCATATTTGAAATAAAAAAATAAAAAGGTTTAATTGCAGTTTTTGGTCCATTTATTCTAGCTGAATTAGGAAAATAGTTCCTCCATTTTATTTGTTCCCAGTATTGGTCCCAAAGAGAATCTTAATCCAAAACTTGATGAAGTATCATTTTTTTAATGATGTGTTAAAAAAAATGATTTGAGAAATTCCATGTGAATTAATTATATTTCATTATTATTCTTAATTTATAAAACACATTTTCTATTTTTAAAAACACATTTCCTATTTTATTATATCATTTAATTACAAAAACATAAAAAAAAAAAAAAAAATTCTATTTTCGTAATTCAGCTAAAATAGGAGAACCAAAACTGCAATTAAGCCAAATAAAAATAAAAATGATAGATCACATCTAAGTGATAGATATCTATTGCAGATGCTTTAATGAGTTGCTATGTGACTTAAATTCCAGTTAAATTCGAATATTTTAATGCTTATTCGCGAGAGTTTGCATAGGACCAAACTGACCCTCCCACAACTACAAGTGAATTTAGATTAAATTTTTTAATAGTTGGCTCATTAATCCTTACTATTATAAATAATTTATTCATTTTGCTACACATAACTGTTATGGATAATTTTTAGAACATTTTGCACCCCACTATCCATCCATGGATTACACCTTTACTGATCATGAGTGCTGGGAAGGTTGAACTGTATCAGATGGCTCAGCATTGGCTACATATGATAATCCTCGCACGAATAGAAGGTTGCGTGATCGATTACATCGTCAAAGGCGATAATAGATGATGCATAAAAGGGTAGAAATTAACTGGATAAAATTTAAGTTAAATACTAGTAAAACAGAAAGAAGCATAAAAGAATAGAAATTATAGACAGACAAAGTGAACCATTTCTTGACTTGAACTTTGGTAGCATAAATTCATGCTGCAAAGTTTTGAAGGCACCCACTAGGCCACTACCAGCAATTCTTGGAGCACTTACATCAAAGTGGAACTCTATAGGATGGATCTACCATTTTCAAGATGAACAGGTTGCCTCTATTACCTCTAGATATTCTGTAAGGTTCAGTCAGAAGAAAGAGAAATTCATACTTAATCAACTTAGACTACTAACCCCCGACTCATTATTAATGCATTATTGATGAAATGTACTCATTATTAATTTAACCATATTCTACTAATTTTAAAGTACAACTCATGTTGAATTCCAAAAAGAAACAAGATGTGAGCATGTGAGGAAGGACAATTAGTTCTATGAGCACCAAACCAACTCACCTTAAATCTTCATCCAAATAAGTAATTTCCAATTGGCCACGACCAGTGCCAGGTGATTTTATAGGTATCTGTAGTTAGCATGGTACACTCATTTGTCAGGAAAACATATTCTTCAGAACACAAACCATGACATAGTCAGTAATTAGCCACAACTTAAATGTACAATCTTCTGTTAAAATATCATCCAATGATCATTTTAATCAGATTAGATTATATAATGACTGGAGAGTTTTCTTCCTGAAAGATCACAGTTAGCCTAAGCTGCAGAATAACCAAGTTATTACTAACAGTACCCATTTCTTACTAACAGTACATCGTCACTTACCAAACTAGCAATCTTGAAGAAATCAAACTTGACAGTCACCCTTCTTGAGTTAAGTGGCACTAAATTGGCAGTGGCCTGCAGCAATAGTCAAAATTTGAAGGCTACAAAACATTTTGAATTTGATGAAGTTAAACAGAAAACATTACAAATAACCAATTATTTAGATTCATTTACTTATACTGTTAGCACCAAGGACTCATGTGAGTGCAAGTTTCTAATGAACAGCTCATACCAAAGCCAGATTTTGATTCCCATTTCAACAACATGGATTTACACAATGTTAACAGATACTAATTGAACTGATGGTTAGAACTGTAGTACCTGGTTGTAGAACGGCCAAGTTTCTTTATTTTGAGCTCTCAAGGTATCTACATTAATTGCCTGATAGATCTTTCCATTTGGTCGCAAGAATTTTGGTCTCTAGGATAGTTTAACATCAATTAATTATTATCACTTTACAAAGCCAAATGAATATAAATCTAAAAACGTTACCGCAAAATCAGTCATGTTATAATTAAAACAACAAAAATGGAATTAGAATGACTCCTATGTATAATTCTTGTTTGAATTGAGATCAACTAATCAAGTAATGTAAGTCAAGCAAAATTGAGTTGCTAAAATTGATTCTACAGACAAACCTTTGTTTGCAAAATTGATTGAGATGTTGTACATAAAAGCTCCCATTTTCCATTGAGCAAATCAGAGTTGAGAGGCTCCTTAACAGAATTCATAGCCTCAAGTTTACAAGCAATCTAGATAACACCAAATTAAAGTCACAAACAAAGACACCGAGAAAGAAAGTAAAACAAAGCCAACTAAGCATCCGTTTAATCTGTGAAAACATTTTCTAAAATATTGTTACTATTTTTTATACAAACCATTGATGAGAGCAAAGCATAGAAAAACATATCCCAACGAATTGTGATTACATCAAGTTACAATAATGCTTACATATCCAACGAGAACAAATAACAAATGTATCTAACTAACTAATTAATAGAGTAACCAAACTAACTAACTAATTAACAAGAGTAACCAACAAATTTATTCAATGAACATGTTTTTTTAACTACCTACTGACAAATGCGAGATTTTTGAAGTGAACCATTTTGATCGAGAAAAAAAAAAAATATTAGTTAGTAATGATGCATTTTTTAAGATAGTAAAATAAATTATTTTGGCATTTTAATTATTTCAGAAATGATTACAATTGTTCACTTGATAAGTTTGTCAATTATTTTGTTAGCAATGAAAATTAATACAAATTTATTTTAGAAAAAAATAGGAAAATAAACCGGCCCTAAATTATTGTGCATGTAACATGTTGTGTTTGTACAGTTTTGAAATTAACCTTGTCCACACGTTGTTGGTCCTCAGGAGTAGCTTCAGCACCTCGGTCAAGTGGTTCAATTGTTTCATAGAGCTCCACTTTGAGGCTCTGAACATAATTGTTTTTGCCTCCAGTGAGAAAACCTTGGAAGAATGAAACCATGTTCCTCCATTTCCCAGAATTAGATACGGATGATGGTAATATGATGTTGAGTTTTGGTCGTGCGGATGAGAAAAGAAGATTTGATTGCGAAGGACGATAATCGATTCTACATTTGAATGACAGAGTGAGAGTAGAAGTGGGAGTAGTGAGAACTACTGCTGAGAGATGGGTCATGCTTATGCTCTGTTTGGCTAACACTGACCATGTCTCGTGTAGGAATACAAAAGTGATTAATTAAATTAAATAATTTTGTAATTGTGACTTGATTTTGAAATTTCCTCGATATAGAAATAAAAATTAGGTGCATTTATCAAAATATCATTTCACGATAATTTGAAATATGTCTTTTCATAATCATTTCTAAGGATGGATTTTAAAAATGTAAACTACATTGACAAATTAACTCTTAAACTCCAAAATTGTTGTGTTACAAAAATTATTAATTTTCAAGTATATTCAGCATCAATAACAGTTTCAAAAACTCAAATAAAAAATGAAAGCAAAAAATGGAAAATAATTAACAAGATAGAGTTAGCTATAGCAATGATACTAAATTTTAGAAATATTCACAAATCATTCCAGTTTAATTTCTGTAATAAAAATAAATGTTTTATTAATAACAAAAATGTGATTAAATCTAAAATGCCAACTATAGTAATGTAAGAAGAAATATAAGAAGAAAGACGAATGACAAGAATTAATAAACTTATAAAATGTTTGCATTTCTGGTGAACATTATAAAATATTAGCTAGAATTCAAAAATAGTTATTTATACATTTATTGATTGCTTTAAAAAAAATTCAAAAAAAATGTGTGTTAACATTCAAAAGAATATAAAATATTTGCTAGAATTCCAAAATAGTACTTATATTAAACCACTTAAAGTTAATACCAGTACTCAATTAGTTTACAGGTTCACTAAGATTATACTCCAAAGAAACTAGTAATTGGCAAAAACAATGTTTAATTGATTGTACAAGAATTACAAAAAATTTAAATAAGTTTTTATCTGTATAAAATTTTATAATTTTATTTTTATTTTTATTTTTATTTTTTATAAACAAATTTATCGTCGTTTTGAATTTTTGAATAATTTATGTATGTGTCAATTATGTTATCTATCATCAGCCTGAGTTGCTGCTACATTGTCAAGAGAAGACAAGAACATGTCAACAATCCAACCACCATGAAAGTTGCTATATGTATATGCACTATCAAATTCTTGGTGGTTGGTTAGTTCCTTAAATTTATTTTTTCTCTTGGTGTTGTACCAAACACAGTTTCTTCTGCTACTCTTCACATAAGCCACACGTTTCTATGTTCTAACTTCCTTACCACATTCTCCAAAATAAAATAAAATTCCACACCACACTTTTCATTACGACATTACCCTTATATTAAATTAAATATTAATTATTTAAAAATAAGTACGAAACTCCTTTAGCCTTTATATAATCAAAATTATCATGTGCATATGATATGAAATTGCATTATTGACTTATGAGAGTAGTTCGTAGAGAGATTCCATGTACATGTGGACATTGACATCTCTATGTTTTATAAACAAAAAATAGGGACATAGTGGAGAGCGTTGGCCAATCTAAATTATAGTTGCCCTCTTATTGCCGTGTGACATTCACATATCATTGGTCTCGTTGGTTTATAAAAAAGAAAAAGAACCCTCACTTCTCATCTGTCTCATTTTTACTCTTTTTTTAAAATCAAAGTTTCTCCACACATGACTTTAAAGATTAATCAATTGAGGATAACGGCAATTCATTTTTGAGTTTAACCTCTTCCAACGTATTTCATTAGTCATGAATCAAACTCTCAAGCAAATTGTTAATTCTCTTCTTAAAAAATGTTTATTCCATTAACAATTAACAATAAAACTATTATTTATTGACAACAATAATAATAAATATACATTATTTTTTTAATGACAGACTCCGTCTAATATAGAGAAAAGAAAAAATATTTATACAAATGTTACTATTTGAGTTGTTAGATATACTTTTGCTTGACTTAATAAAGTATCCGTCAATAAATTCTTTTTTTTAATTGTAAATCAAATCTTATTAAATTTAAGTGTTTTTCATTTAAATTTAATTTAACATTAAATGCAATACAATTTTATACATAGATTGAATGTTTGACAAGTCATATATTTTTTTATCTCAGTAAACAATGCACAAACACATTATTGAATGTATGAATAAAATATTTTCATTATTAAGTTGTTTTTCAATATAAATACTTAATATTTTTATGACCCACATTATCAATTTATGACTGGAATTTTTTGTAATTATTATTATTATTGATCATTAAATTATATGAGTATAAAGATTACATTTACATATATTATTTTATATTTACAATCAATTACAATTAATTAATTAATTAGAAAAAATTACAATTAATCAACACATCAGCATAACTTCCATTTTTAATTATTAGTGTAAAATAAACTTTAATTACTCTTATACCCATGATGGTATTTTTGTCAAATAAAAAAATCCATGATGATAAGGATGCACTAATATAAAAATTATGGTGGTAACATATTCCCTCAGCTTTATACTCTTGTACTCTTTCTCTTTCTTTTTCACCTTTGCTTCTCCTCAACGTTCGGTAGCCTAAAAAAGTTAACTCTAAAATTAAAAATTAAGAAAAAATAAAATAAAATTAAAGAGATTAGAGTGTACAAATTACAATTGCCAGCGTAGATCACACTACAGAGGTTCTCACAGTTGCAGAGTGCACGTACACTGTGAAAATAGGAAATTTTATAGAGAGAGAAAGAGAGAGAGAGAGAGAGAGAGAGAGAGAGAGGCATAGCCACCACCAACAACAGCTTCATCACTGCTCCTTTAACTTCCCCTATTCAAATTCTCCGCGTTGTCTAATTATTTAGAGAGAGAAACAGAATAAGAGAGAGAGAGAGAGAGATTCCAGATGCTTTGGCAATGGGGAAAATTGAAGAGCAATATGTGCAGCAAGAAGAACAGAGGGAGAACCACGGTAATTGCGGTCGGTGTTCGGTGGTTCTGAGAGCTTTCAGTTTCAAGTGTCTATTCATTCTCTTTTTCAGTTTATCGGCTTTCCTTTCTGGAATCTTCTGGATTCTTCCTAAACACACAGTCCAATTAAGCTTCGATGTAAAAGATGAAATTAAGAATAGTGGTAATGATTTTATTCTCCCCTTTCCTTTACTTTTTTTCAATTTCGTGTAATGATTTTATGTTTTCGCTATTTAATTTTCGTATTCGAATTATTTCTGTTGTTGATTGTTTGTTTCAATTTTTACTTTCGTGATTTTGATGTATTAGATTGGATTTGAGTTGTTAGGATACCGGTTTTTGATTCTGATGCTCTTTTGACGTAATTAGATTTTGTTGCGTTTTCAGTGAATTACTGTGTAATTTCTTTGTTGTTTGTTGAATTGAGGAATTGTATTTAACTATTTATACTAATTGAGGTGTTTGTGATCACTTTTCAGTTTTGTCTGATGTTTGCAAATACAAAAATAGGGATTCGATTTTCTTCTTTTTGTTAGATTTTAGGCATAACATGTTAAGACTTAAGAGGATCGGTATGAAAAATGAATACCTGTGAAGCTGTGATTTGTGCTAGTTCAAAACCATGGTTTTTTTGGAGGTGTAAATGATATGATAGCATCTGATGTGCATGACGGGGGTTGTCTTTTTGATTGGGTGTTGTTAGTCATGAATTTGACTTACCTTATGTGGTAATTGATATGCATACTAATCTACGAACTGTGGTGAAAGTTTGCTTATGTATCATTTGTTTTGTCATGGCTTGAGAATTAAAAATGCTGGGTTGCTATCAGTAACTCTGCGTGCAAAAAATTATTTTTGGTAAATACTTAAAAGGTGTGTCTGTGGAAATGGAAATAATTTACATTAGTGTTGAGGAAAACTGGATAGAGCTAGGAGTTTAGAAGCATACTTGTTAGAGTCAGGAGCAGAGATACTCGACTAAACATTATCCTAATGAAGATTTAATTCATCAGTAAGTGGCTATTGACTTATTGTTGACCTTCACCTTTGGAAGAGAGTATTATGCTTGGTAAGTTATGAAGCACCAACTCACACACGGGCACCAGATATGACACTGACACCAGTAAAAAATTGAGAAAATAAATTAATTGAAGGTAGTCACATGTGTCGATGTCGTGTCGGTGTCTGACACCAACACATGTCAGCCACTAGACACACTTTCGTTCAGAAGTGTCAGTGCTAAAGAGTTGGTAAAAGGATTGCTAGCAACACATCTTCTTTTACAACTATTGAAGACACTCTTGATGTTTGGTCTACTTTTGAAATAATCAATATAAGTAATCTTATCCCGTAAATTGATCACCTTTTTTTAATGTGTAATGTGTTACCCTTTAGGTAAACCAGATAAGCTATCTGTGTTACCTTTTTTAAAAAAAGAATAAAAAAATAAAATCCTTTTATGCATAAAAATTTGATAGTAATAGTTAAATCGGAAATAGAATAGAATTAATGTTCACTTTCCAAGTAGTATTAGATTCATTATATAGAAGTAAAATAGATTCATTGTATCTTACTATCTTTTAGGTAACAGTCAGTCTAATTATTCATCCTGTAAATTGCATTTAGAATTTATTATCTTTGTAATCTTGATTTATCTAAATATCATTCTACTGAGTGTTTTATTCACTCATGAATATTCAGAAACTTGGATTCAGCTGCTTACTGCTGTAAAACAGCCTGACACTTAATGTTGGTGATATTACTGAATATATTGACAATACTTTTTTTTCCTTGAAAAACTTTCAGCTACTGTTCAGGCATCCTTCAGGCTTGAAAAACCAGTTTCACAGCTTATTCCATACATTGAAAGATTAGAAGATGATATCTTTGGTGAAATAGGTCTGCCAAATACAAAGGTCTTAGCCAAGCTTCCACTCTTACAATTTTTTCCTCAGGACTCTACTTAGACATAAAAATTGGCTCATAAGCTATTTACTCTTATCAGGTGGCTATCCTATCCATGCACCAAAGTGTTGCACCTAATTGGTCTGACGTGGTATTAGGTGTTCTCTCTGATCCAATGAACGTTCCAATAAATCCAGTGTTCTTGAGTGTGCTGAGGTCATCACTAATTGAACTGTTTCTCCAGCAATCCAACCTGACTTTCACAACATCAGTAATTGGAAACGCATCTATGTTTGAGATCTTGAAGTTTCCTGGTGGGTTAAGTGTAATACCAGTGCAGTCTGCATCTATTTGGCAGATACCCGAGATTCTGTTTAATTTTACTCTTAATAATTCAATATCTGAAGTACTTGATAAGTTTGATGACTTTGAGAAAGAATTGAAGTTTGGATTGCAGCTGATGTCTGACGAGGTGTAGTCTCATAACCTCTTTCACTTATTATTTTGTGAATTGCAATTTGGTTTTATAAGTGCCACTTCACTCAAAAGTCAAAACCTTAAAGTTGAACTATATATCGGATTTCTCTGAAAATCAGTTAGAATCTAATCAAAACAAAACAAATTTTTTTTGTCTGCTTTTCTATTTTTCCTGCACAACTTACTGAAATATTCACGGAAGGAGCAGAGAGAGCAGAATTTCTAATATTTAACTTAAGAATGAAGGCTGTAGAAGTTTATTCTATAAGAAAGATTCATTATCTATTGTTGTTGTAGCTATTATTCTTGTTATTTTGCATTTTTTGGCCAAAGATTAAATAACCAATTGTCTATTACTAACTAGGATCTTTATGGTCATATTTAAGTATGTACAACGTTTTTTAGTGGATGGAAAGCAATGTCTTTTTTAATACAGACAAGTCCAGATACATTGTCATCTTCTACATTCTTGTTTTCATCTAACTTTATTAGTGTTCAATTCTATAATTGTCTTTCTTTGCCTAATCAAACTAGCATATCCTAAAGCATGATTTGATTAAGAATGAGTAGTTTGCCTTGTTTAATACCGTGATAAATTGAAATTACACTGATGGAATACAAATGTCAATCTATTGTGTATACCTTAGCCTAAGATCTACTGGCTGCAAGAAAATTTTAGTAGTTGTATTTAAGTCCATTCACATATTGCTATAACAAGTGTCTACATAATTGTTTGCCATTGCAGAATGTGTATGTGCAAATAATAAATGCACACGGCTCAACGGTAGCTTCTCCTGTGGTAGTGCAGGCTTCAGTCATGCAAGGGTTTGGGAGCCTTATGCCCCAAAGATTGAAACAAATAGCTCAAACAATAAGAGGTTCTTCCAGAAAAAATCTTGGCCTTAATAACGTAGTTTTTGGCAAAGTCAAAGAAATCAGGTTATCTTCTTTTCTAAAGGATACACTACATGCTTATCCACCTGCTCCTGCTCCATCCCCACAGTTAAATGATCACTCTGAGCCATTAATACCACCATTTCATGCTCCCTCTTATTCTCCAATATCCCCTGCAACTGCTGAGAAACCTCCTTGTTTTGACTGTAAAGTATCCTCACCTTCACCTTCCATTGTGACTGAGCATCCTCCAGATCCCTGTTCATATGGTTGCTTCAAATATCAATCTAACCGTTCACCAAAATCTTATTCTAAACCATCCTCCCCCCCAGCTTATTCTCCTGCTGCTTCTCCTACCTCACATTCTGCTAGCCACACAACTGGGCTTGCTCCTGATCTGTCACGTGCAGCCAAGGTTTCCCATGGAATCAAGCTTCTCCAAGATGAGGAGATATCTAAAAATTTGGTATCTCACTTACTTAGTCCACCCTCTCCATGTAAGTTTATCTGCATAATATACCCTTCTTTGGTTTCTCTTGCTTGGATATAGTTGGATTGGCTATAAGACTTGTTTGATGCTGACGATGCATTATTTAAGCGTCCCTTTGAAGCCTTTGTTCTATATTTTGTTGCTGCTAATCCTTGCTGTATTGATACTTAATATTTTTAAACAGTTTACCACACCAGTAATTTTGAAAAAAAGTACACCGTATTTAATACTGGAACATTTCAGGATTTTTTTTTCAAATTAGAATTTTGTAGTAAATTTGTGCGTCATGGAATGGTCCTTAGACCCACAGGCTTGGGTTCTTTTAATTCTGATACACTTTCTTGTTTCGAAGTATGTGATTACGATCTAGATTAGCTTCCTCACCTGAAAATGAGTAGGCAAATCTAAAAAGTATGTCTCGATAGTGAATTGTTTTGCAAGATGGTCACAAAACAAAAGTGCGTTATAGTAAGTGGGTTTTAAACATAATTTAAATCACATTCAAGGTGCTTCTTTTTTAGATCAAGCGTGGTATCTCTGTGAAGGATAACTGTGGACAAGTTGCTGCAACGTACCCGTATGGCCGTGTTGTCCTTAATTTTGAACTTGTTGAAGGCAGGAGTAGTTTCTAATAATTACCTATTTACCTTTAATTTAAAAGCATTAGTTGTTGCATCATATGATGCAGATTCTTTTTTTAACTTGATGAATTCATGAGTTCTGGTTTCTTGACTTGCTTTAATGTCTTAATTAATGTCTTAATACTTTTTTTTTCTTTTTTCTGTGCAGCTTCAGCAGGCGGTGATTTCCATAGGGAAATCTTGCTAATGGGCATCTTTATGCTATTAATTTCTTTTGTTTTTCTCAATGATTTGACATTCCTATGATACGGATATGTTACCTAATGAAGGATCCGCAAGCCATGCAAGGACTACAGCTTAATGATGCTTCAAAAGTTTTGTGCAGACAAAGGAAGAAACTTCCGACAAATTTTAATACGTCTCTATACTTTAATTCAGGCATGCAACCACATTGTAAAGCTTCGGTGGGTTAAGGTCAAAGCCAGAAAGTTGGCAGGCCTCTCATCTAGTATTATAACATCCTGTATGAACGTGAAATTGATCCCAAAGGGGTCAGCTAACAAACAGCATGATCCGATGCAAAATTGACTTTAGATGTCAAAAGAACCATTCCTTGTATACGATCAAATGTATAATATGCAAAGAATTAATGGGTTCTTTGAGCATCTAAATCTGTAAAACATCTGCAGTAATATCCATCAAAGAGATTAGTTAGTCACACTTTGTATAATTCCATGCTCTCCCAGAACTTTCGTTTTCCTTGCTTCCAAAAGTAAAAGAATTCAATTTTATTCAAAAGATAGACACGCGAGCACGGGGAACGCAAATAGTCACTAACATTTGGGTTGTGCAAGAAAATAATTAGTTGTGTTATTTTAGTGATAGATGATTTTTATTTACTAAAATATTTTGATAAATAGTAGTTAGTGTAATTGTTAGATGAGTTAAAATACAATAAATAAATGTATATTAGTGTGAAAGTAGTTTAATACTTTATTGTTAATATAAAGAGACACTTAGTATAATGCAAATGAGACAGTTAATATAATGTGAAAGGAATGAGTAGGATTTTTTTTCCTAAAAAAAATTAGGAAAAAGTATTTTGTGTAGGTTTTTTTTTATATGAATGTTTTAAAGTCAAATTATGTCATAAGCTTATTGAAATGTGTTTTTATACAATTAGAAACCATTAGGTTAAAAAAAAGTATTTAAAAAATTTGATGTATTTGATTTTATTTTTATAATAAAATATTCTTACCCTCTAACATGGAAATATGAAAGTGAAAACTCATGTTTAAATTTTATTCCTAAGAATAAATAGTACTTGGGAATACTTTTTACAAACTTGTACCAAATATGAGAATTACAAACTTGTACCAAATATGAGAATGTTATATTCTCATCCCATTTTCTTGAAAATATTTCAAAAAAAATTGAGATTTATGACACGAATATTGTGCCGTTTTTTAGGCCATAAAGAAGAATGAGGTTATTTGAAAATCTGAATTGATCTAAATAATAAGTGTCATCTTATCTAAAAATAATGAAACTGTATAAAATGAAATTATTGAATTTTTTAGGATATCCTTTTATAAAAATGTTCGATCGGATCGAATTTCGTATTCCTTTTAGAAAATTAAATTAAACTGTATTTATAAATTTTATTAATTTCTTTTTTATGTATTAATATTTTATGTGTTGATTATTTATTTTCAATAGTACTTATTGATTTAATTTAACCTATTTGTTTTTATTATTATTTCATTCATTTTAAATATAATTGATAATTGACATTCCTCAATGTTATTTCTTCGTATAATATATATTATATTTAACATTAAATTAATAATTTATAGTGACATTCTAATATTAGTATTAATATTAGTTGATTTTTTTATAATTATAAATAAGATCAACTAATTCAATATAAATTACATTTAATAAGATTTTATAAAGAAGTCATCCAAATCAAATTGAATCATGGTAATTTAATTTTTAGATAATAATTATTTTTTTCAATTGAATCTCCATTGCAATACCCCTAATATCAATGACCGGAGTCCAAATTTTGTATTTTTATTAATATGTTTAAAAATTTAATTTTGAAAATGGTACATTCAAGTCTTTAAAATTTTAATCTTTTCTACACAATATTTTACTTTTATTTTATTTTTTTTAGTTTTTCATGAAGTCGATAGCGTGACTCATATTAAAAATATTTAATTTTCTTATTTTTGTAAAGTTTTAAATTCAATTATTTTTCAATAAAAAGTACTTCCTCTGTCCCAAATTATATATCATTCTTGTCTCAAATTATGCTTCTTTTTCAATTATGTCTTTTCCTATTAATTACTTTATTTTTTCAATTTTAATTTATTTTTCTTATACCATTAATAAAAGATATTTTGTAAAGTAATTTCTCTTTTCATAAACCATAAACCCTTATTCTACGTAGTTGTAACTTGTAACAAACTCTGCTCTTTTTACTCACGGTACCTATATATATCTTCTGATCTTATAATCTAAATGCACTGAATTGAATCTTTTTCAATCAAAGCTACTTGTATACTAATGTCTTCCCACCGCGAAATCTCAACGGCGGTTATGGATGAGACCGGAAGTTTCGCAAGTTTACCGGACGAAGTGATCTGCCAGATTCTCTCTCTTCTTCCCACCAAAAAAGTAATCGCAGCAAGCATTCTTTCAAAGAGATTGCGTCATCTACGGAATTACGTTCCTGCCCTTAACTTCGGCAACATCAAAGTGAAAACCCTAGCAGACAATTACCGTTTCAACGAATTCGTCTACACTCTTTTGCTATCACGAGAACGCGCTGGTTCTCATTCAATCGACCGTTTCTGGCTCGACATTGAATATGATTACCCTTACATTGCTTATCATAAAAGCTTTCCCAATGTTATCAATTGGATTAACTATGTTGTTAAACGGAATGTTCAATTTCTTAATCTTACTTTCAATGTTGTTTATGATCCTGGTCATACAGCACCTAATTTACCGATTAGTGTTTTTAGTTGTAGAACCCTAGTTGTTCTTAAGCTTCGTTGGTTCCGTGTGGAAGAAGACTCTTGTTTTAATTTTGTTGAATTTCCATCGCTTAAAGCTCTTCATTTGAAAGATATTTACTTTGATAAATATGAAGATTTTTTGTTGCTTCTAGGTGGATGTCCTGTTCTTGAAGATTTGAAAGTGTCTGATGTGTATTTTCTTAGATTGGATCCTTTGGACTTTGATAGTTCAAGCTTAAGTAAGTTGAATAGAGCGCATATTACTGGTTGTCATTGCGATTATTGGGTGAAAGCACTTTCAAATTTGGAGTATATGCGCATACAGCTCTGGAAGGTAAATTTGCTTGATTATTATTCATATATGAATATATGATGCATGCAAATGGAATGAAATGAAGAAAAGAAAGTGTGATTTATCTGTATTTTATTTGTTAGAAATTTATTTTTAAGTATTGGTTCTTTCATTGATTTATTATTGATTGAATGATATTGTGATGAGTCTTGGAATATTCATCTTGTGTCGATGGATATTATATGAATGAGTTTGCTTGAACAATATAGTCTAAAGTTGAATGGATTGATGATGGGCAAAACGATTACAACTTATCATAAAAGAGTATAGTTTGATATCTTATAAATATAAGTAAATGGATGGATAGAATCGTAGTAATCCTACCTTAAAGGGTAGGTCCCTCATCAATTTCTCGCACAATAACTTATAGTTCTTATCTCGTACGAAGATCTTATTCTATAATTATTCAAGAACAACAAGTCAACCTTAAAATGATAATAAAGTATTCTAACTCCTTCTTCTTATGACATGATACTATGATTGTGATTTATGATGTGCAATGTATTCTAACATATGACATGAGTGCTTTTAATTTATTTCTTACATTATTTTCGGGAATTTCGTCTTAGGTTCTAATGCTGTCTTTCTACATTATCTAGGGCTATCACCCTACTAACTTTCCTATCTTCCATAACTTGACCCACTTGGTGCTTAACTACAACTGGGATGTAGTTGTAGAAGTGCTCAATCACTGCCCTAAGCTTCAAAATCTCGACCTTTATCAGGTTGGTTAAGTTTAAGAATCATATTTGGTTTTATATTTTCTTTATAACATATCTTTATGTTTTGTTTTATTTTGTGTATTATTAACAGAATTTAGGAAGCGGTCTAGATGAGGATGACTATATTACAGAAGATGACCAAGACAATTGGGATGAACCAACATTTGTTCCACAGTGCCTTTCATCATACCTTAGAACTTGCACTATTCGTGACTTTGCATTTGCAGGCCTACAACGTCACCTTATGTTAGCAAGATATATTCTAAAGAATGCAAAAGTTTTAGAAACCATGATAATTTGGTGTAATAGGGAACGACCTGGAATAGAAAGTATATTGTCCTCATGCGCAAAGGCCTCTGCAACATGTCAACTTTCAATTTATTGATAACATATAGTAGGGTATGTAAGCAATGGTTTCTCTGTTCTGCCTCTAGTTTCATTAGCTTCTACTACTATTATTTTATGCAACTGCTGGATTTAGTGGTTTGAACTTTGAACTATGAGTTACGAATAACATAGACTTTGTCTCAGTGCACAAGTTAAAGAAAAATGATCCTTAATTGATTTAGTTTGTACTTACATGATTTTTTTTTTAAAAGATTTGGTTTATTGACATAGGTTACTGGCAGCACAAGTAATAATCCTTTTATTATACAGGGTTGTTTAGTAGGCAGATAAACTGCACTAATTGCATTACTTTTAGTTGTGGAGAAGCTTACTGATTAAAATGTGGCTGTATATGCATATGTTGATTTTCAAGCATATAAAAGGAACTAAGAATATAAGCTCAATGTTGTGAAATGGTGGCTATATAGCAACTATAAGACAGCAGAATTTGAACATATTATTTTTGTTTCGTGATACACTCGCTAGTACAAAGTGTTGTCAATTAGCTGCGAATAAACTAAACTAATAGTTTTGGTGATTGCAATTGACAATACTGATACACTGGTTGACTTGCAATCAATGATTGAAGAAAGAATAGGAAAGTGTGAAATATAAGGCAATGTTATACTCAAATATCCCCAATAGTGAATGCCAATAAATAATAATAACCTACATGAGAAATTAACCTAGATAAAAAGAGTGCATAAAGTGACTACCATACCTCCCGAACACATTTCTTATCGAGAGGCAGAGAGGAGAATGGGAAACCCCATTAGCAGCATCACCAGTGTCCTCCAATACTGGCTAGTGTACCATCCAAATATCCTAAATTTCACATGGAACCCTCCTCAAACCCTAGCTTCTTCTCCACTATTCCTCTGTATTGCCATAGCTTCTTACCTCTTCCTCACTCTCTTCCTCCTCCTTCTCCCTCTCCCACCTTTCCCTCCTAGCTTCCTCAAACCCCTCACCGCACTCCATAACCTAACTCTCTCCATCCTCTCCCTCACTATGGCTATTGGCACCTCCCTAACCATTCTCACACACACACCCAACCTCCGCTCCACCATATGCTTCCCTCCTCAAACCCCTCCAAGTGGACCCCTCTTCTTTTGGGCCTACATCTTCTACCTCTCCAAATTTTTTGAATTCCTCGACACTCTCTTCATCATACTCTCGCGCTCCATCAAACGGCTCTCATTTCTCCACGTGTACCATCATTCCACCGTTCCCCTAATGTCTTATCTATGGCTCCATTCGTCTCAATCGCTTTTCCCAATCGCGCTTCTAACTAACTCATCCGTCCACGTCATCATGTACTCTTACTACTTCCTCACCGTTATCGGAATTCGACCGCCGTGGAAGCGCGCCGTCACCGACTGTCAGATTGTTCAGTTTGTATTCAGCTTCGCCGTCTCCGGTGTCATGCTTTATTACCACTTCTCTGGATCTGGTGTTGGTTGCTCTGGAATGAAGGCTTGGTGCTTCAACGCTGTTTTCAATGCTTCTCTTTTGGCTCTTTTTCTTGATTTTCATCTCAAGAGTTATGCTAATGTTAAGAACAAACGCAACGATAAAGACTCGTGACCTGTCATCATCATCATCATCACTCTTAGGTTTCATCATTCTATTGTGTGATTGGTATTGCTAATTTCTTTTTTAACACTGTTGTTCTACAGTTATTATTATTATTATTATTATTATTATTATGGTATAACAACATTTATTATTATACGATGCTCAAACAATACTACTTGATTAACTGTTTGAATATTTTTTACCACTGTTTTTTCATCACAGTGCAATTGACACAATTCCCAAGTGTGTTTTCACAAGATAATGAGTGCATGTTTGAATATGGTCTATTAGTACAAATATAAAGTAAAGTAAAAAACCAACTCATTTTGGTGCAAAAGGAGAATGAAAGTTAAAATGCAACAGCTTTCTTTCTCTGTCATGTAAAGTGAATTCCCTTTATATAACCCAAATTTCACAAAATCAATAATAAAATTTGCCTTTGCCTTGTTGTTCCCTCTTTTCCGTATAAATAATGCATTCTTTTGGGATATGTAAGCCATCGCAAAGTGTTGGTTGGCCTACAAACGATTGTCAAGAAAGAATTGGAAAGTGTGAGATATGGGGGGACAATTGAATTACACTCCTCTAAATTGAGGAATTCATTTTAGAAAAAAATATATTGAATAATATCAACATTGATGATTAATACTTGATATTATGTGCACGTGCATGACGAATCACGGACAGTTATAAAATCAACTATTGATTCGGTATTACGCTTACATGTCTCCAATTGTCAATGCAAATAATTGACACCGTTAAAACACATAGGAGGGAAGTGAGCCAAAGCAACCGAATCCCCTATATTAAGTCAAAACATACAAGTTAAAACTTTAAAGATAGAAAATGTCTTGCAATTTGTAGTGAAATTAAGTACATGAATAAATGAAAGTGACCTTGAAACAGGAGTGAAGAATAACCCCAAGGCGGAGATGGTGACCGATGCAGTGGCAGAAAGTGGAGGTAAGCGGCGGTTGCGATAATTGACCAGGGCAGATCCAATTCTACCATCGTCTTTCCAATTACACATACAAACTTTTTCACCAAACTAGTTATGATAGTACTTTTATTACTTACACAACTATGCTACATGTTTCCTTGTTCTCTACTCTTTTTTTTTCTTCATTATTTATATTTTAAGATAACAAAAGAGTTGAAGAAGTTTCAAGTTTTCTTACAAAAGAAACAAAAACAGATTAAAATTTACAAGCACGTCCAATAAAAAACTGACAGAAGAAACAATATTGAGTAGAAAATAAAAACACCACAAAAAATGGAAGAGGTATAGATGCCTTAACAACAATATAGAAAACAATCTTTGAATATATTTATGCACATTAACATATATACAGTGTAATTTTTTGCATGTGACTTGCACACAAATTATATATATACATCTCTTATCTACTAAATTTTTTAATGGAACCATAATTTACACCTTACCATGCCTGAATGCTAGACTGCTTAAAGTATGAATTAGTGCAGCAAGCACACAAATAAGCAGCACAAATTTGATGTGAGAACAGTCAAGACCTCTCAATAGTGAAACAAATTAAGAAATTACCATAAGCAATGGAATAGTTCCAACGTGATAAACCAGACTTCAATCTGAAATCTCATAGACAAAGCTGTGAAATGAGCAATGCTCGCCACCAAGAGCTACCTGCATACACATTTATCTAACAGTTTAATCTTGAAACCTCAAGCGACAGCCGAACAAAATTTAAATCCCCTCGGGGTCAATTGTAAAAGTTCATTGGTGTCATTTTAATTAATAAATTATTCATTAAACTAATATCATTGAAGCTAAAAAGATGCAATGATAGCAAAAAAATTAAGATTACTTGTGAAACAAGTAGTAGCAGTCTTAGAGTTTGATCTTACTTCTACCATGACTGCGACCATTGTTGTGTTGGAAATCAAAGAAGGACAATGTCCAATCTAGAATTGCGCGAATTGGCCTAAACAAAGTAAGTTGGCTCCAAATCCAATTAATGCTGCTTGCAAATTCCTCAAAACCAATGAACCCTTGTTGCTCATTCTCATTGAGGAAAAAGTAGTTGTAATTAGCATTATTATTATTATCAATCCCTTGTAACTCATGGCGACATACAGGGCAAGTGTTATGCATATGGAGCCAAGGAAGAATACAATCAGAATGGTAGAAATGTTTGCATGGTAACTCTCTCACTTCTACATCAACCTCAAATTCATCTTTACATATTGGACAATTTGGATCACTTGACAATTGAGTTTCTGTCACTTTCACCATAGGCAAGGCTTCGATAGCTGAAGGCGACGCAGGAGGCGGCCCTGGTCGAATGTTGTTCTCAATCATTCCATCAAAGAACTCATCTAATGAAGGGATGTCATTGGGTTGTGGATCCAAGTTTTGCTGTGGTGGGGAAATAGGCCTTGGTGGAGTAGTTGGTCTTACAAATCTAAGAGTAATCCATGTTTGTGGATTTTGATTTTGATCATGTTCATGTTCTGTTTCCCGTTGTGGTGTTGTGTTGTTTTGGTTTTGTCTTCTGAGAGATGGATCAAGGATGAAAGCCAAATTATGCATTAATTGATTATTAGATGAAAGTCTTGTCCTTGATACATCAAGTTCATAACGTAATTGATGGAAGCAATAGGGGCAGATGGAGGCATGCATTGTTGTTGTTGAGGGTATTCTCACAGTACGTTGGCAATTGAGACACCAGAAATAGTGGAAGGTTCTCATTCTTCGAACTCCATTGACGACGACACGAGGACGGCCTGTTAGAGACATAATATGGATGAAATGGTGATATTGTTGAGGAAGGAAGAAGAAGGTGGAGAAAGTATATGTTTTTATATGTGGGTTTTGAGGAAGGAGAAAAAGGGTGAAAGGGTTGGCTTTGGAATGGAGTCACAAGAAAGGGATTCCTTTTCATTTGTATGTAACTATTGATGATTGATCTTTGCTTTGGTTCATCCAATGTCATCATGTTTTGCTTTTCTCCTCTTTTGAAGGTAAATGATGCTTGAATGATGATGGCAAGTTATACAAATAGTGCTTTTGGTTTCCTTGAGGAAGTTGTATGTTATATTAATGAATGGATAATACACAAGATTTCTTAATAGATGTAGAAAGTTACAGCAAACGTGAATGTGAAGTTTCTTCCTAATATTTGATTCCATGGATCATATTCCTCTCTCACACTATCAAACGTCTTTCCTTCCTCTCCTTTATGCCACTTTGACAATATGAAAATAACCAAATTCAACTTTTGTTTGTGCATACTGAAAACATCAGTGGGGAGTTCATCAACAACTCATTATGCCATGCAAGTCTCAACTCTTTGGAAGGGAAGTCTATGGTTTCTTGGTTAAATTTTCACAATTGCAAATGTTCCTTGAAATGTGAATGGATTGAGGGACCCTTCAATTATTAAGAGACAAATTACATTGTATGATTCTGTCAAATTTCACGTCAATCTGAACATGCACCAAAGTTTGTATTCGGATTTGTAGTTGAGATTAGCATAATTACAATGAATCACTAACACTTTGTTATTCAATAAAATCACGATAACTGTGATTTTGTCCGACTCATTTCCAATCCAAACATCCGTACCATTAAAACTGAAAATTAATATGAGAGTAAATGTTATGAATGCTAATGATTGTGTCGGATATGGAAGTTAATTAAAGAAAGAAAAATAATTGGATAAAAAGAGCTTTTATTGTCATAAACTTGAGCTGAAACTAATTGAACTTTGGGTTTGGTCTATTAATTAACTAGTTCAAATGCAAAGTAAAGAACTAACTCATCAATTTTAGTATGTGTAAGTAGAAAGAAGTTTAAAAATGCAACTGCTCGCTTTACCTTAAATAAATGCATTACTTTTGGGATATGCAAGCCCATCACAAAGTTTCTGAAAAAAATTAAAAAAACTGACTATATGAACAACTTTTGGTTTTGAATTTAATTTAAATATATTGTATTGTAAAAAAATATTGTAATGTGTAATTAATTAAATTATCAATAATATTTAATTTTTGTTATAACTACTATAAAAATCACATACATGATTAATAATAATTTACTGATCGTGTAAAAATTTATTTAAGTTATTTGAGTTTTGTAAAGAAAAAATGGAGTATAGTTAAAAGTGTTTTGGCATTAAAAATTATAATATTTAAACTCTTGGATGAATTATTTTAAAACAGGGAGAGATCCAGAGATCTCAACAAATGGCCGAAGATTGTTTTAATAATAAATCATAAATATTATATAAAATCGAATTATCATAACTTTTTTGACAAAAAGTTAAATTTATTATGGACTGTTTAATATGGTTATGAAGGTGAATTTTGCTATTTTTAGTCAATTTTAATAAAATATTATATTTATTTTTTATTATTATAAAATCCATATTTTAGTAAAAATAGTAAAGATTTATTTTAAGACCATTTTTTAAAGATCTATATTAGACACATCCAAAATATATA
>JBBPBQ010000003.1:652368-670099 GCA_037974755.1 Cicer yamashitae | reverse complement strand
ATATATATATATATATATATATATAAAATAGTTAAATAACATAACAATATAATAGTTTATTTATATATAACAATATTATATAAATTATTGTTGATGTTAATCTTTAACGTATTATAATGATATAGGAAACGATTATATATTAATATCAAAATTTATAGATACAATTTACGTGATAATAGTTTTTAATTCAGTGATTGATTTTGAAAAATATTTATCCAACACAATGATATTGAATGAACGTAACTCTTTAGTGTAATTTAATTCGTTGATTGTGTAGTTATTTAATGATAGTAGTTATAATAATCAAGTGAGATGATAAAGTCAAAAAAAATTATTCATTGTCAATATAAAATTAGTTTATACTTCATTTTTTTTTCTCAAATAACATAGAAAATTATTTAATGATTCACTGTTTTAAAAAATATTTTACAAGCGAGACTTCACAGTTATGTGAATTAATTATGATAGATTTAAAAAAAAAAAACTAGTAAAATGCATAGTAAATTCAAAAAGTATCCAATTTATGTCCAAGTTTTAAAAGGTTTTATTATTGCAATGAATTTAATGACTATACATCATTTTACATTTAGCAAATGCAAACCGTTGGTTACGTGATTGTGATTTAAGATCGATGGCAACATGATTGTGATTTTACATCCGCACCATAATGACAAAATAACTGATTATGTGCAATATTTAAGATCGATGGCAACGTGATTGTGATTTATCTAAAACCTCGATAATTACAAATAAAATATGTTTGGTGATATTCAAAAATACTTTTTTACAAAAGTGGTCTGTCATGCTATCAAATTCTCACTTCATGCATGCTATAACCGACCCAACAAATTGCAATAGCAAAAACTCACGTATAGCCTTTGGGAATGCAAGAAAACAGAAAAAAAATTCTTCTTAGTTTAAACACACACTTGGTGAGGCTAATTTAAATTATAATCACTTCATCCTATTTCACATGAGACCAAAAAAACTATGCAACCTAAACGGTTTTGCTTGTTTTAAATCTCTTCATTCCTCTTATTTCCTATCTCCTCTTCGATTCTCTTTTTTCCATTTATCACTAAATTTTTATTCCCTACATTCTTATAAATATTCCAAAGACCAAAAAAAATATTTTTTGATAAATTGTTTTTCATCTTCAAATCCTCTACAAATGTTACACTGGTCAACAGTTGAATTTGAGCGCAAGATCTATTTGCACCCTCTTGTATTTATATCCAATGGTTATGCGGCCACTACAAATGATATGATTATCCTCACTTTTTTCATTTCCTATTTAAATAAAACCAAATGTACTTGATACACTAGCTAGTAGTGTATTGCTTGAATGTCTTTCTTCATAAAAATGAGTTTTTCATGGTTGGAGTATTGGTTGGTGAAACATCCAACAATACATAATTTCGCATGGATCAAAGGCCAAACCCTAGGCTCATCTCTTCACTTTTTATGCTTCACAATCTTCTTTTACCTTTTGTTCATCTTCACTCTCTCTCGTATCATCTCTCTACCATCCATACCTAAATACATCCTAAAACCAATCACAGCCGTCCATAGCATGTTCCTCATACTCCTCTCCTTCATAATGGCCCTTGGTTGCATACTCTCCGCTTTTTCCCATGCACCTCACCTTCAGTGGATTATATGCATCCCTCCACACACACAACCCACTGGGCCCATATTCTTCTGGACCTATATCTTCTATCTATCCAAGATCCTTGAATTCGTGGACACGCTCCTCATCATTCTAAGTAAGTCAATCAAACGCCTCACGTTCCTCCACGTGTACCATCATTCAACCGCTGTAGTCATGTGTTACATCTCGTTACAAACATCTGAAACAATGTTCTCTGTGGTGCTCATTACAAATGCTTCAGTGCATGTGCTAATGTACACTTACTACCTATCGTGCGCACTGGGTGTGTATCCCAAATGGAAGAAGCTTGTTACAAATTGTCAAATCATACAGTTCTTATCGAGCTTTCTTGCTTTGGGTCCAATGTTGTATTACCACTTCAGATTAGATTCGGGTTGCTCTGGAGCTTGGGGTTGGAGCTTCAATATCGTTTTCTATACTTCTCTTCTCATTTTGTTTCTTGACTTTCACAAAAAGAATTATGGTGCATCTTCAAACACAATCTATGATTTCAACAATAATGTTAACCATCCAAGGCATTCTAAATGTAATTAAATTAATCATATATTTTCTTTCTGTCCTCAATAGGATATGAGTTGACTTATTAGAATTTATTTGCTGACATAAGCACTTTTGAAAGAGCTTTTAAAAACGAGTTATAACTTGCTGATTAGTTAGTTATTTTTAGCTTATTTCGTGAAAACAATTTATAAAACTGTTTATCCAATCAATACCAAAATGGACAGAATTCTAATAATATCCCTCAAGACAATTAGGTGATATAATGAGAGTCAACATTGAAGACGGTTGAAGTTAGAGAGAGAAGTTAAAACTGAAAATAGTCTAACTCAAGCATTGCATATAATATGACAAATCCAGAGTCAAAAGCTAGTACAAGAGTTTCCTATTTTTATTTACAGAAAAATTAAAATAAAATTTACATGTATACATTTTCTGTAAGCAACCCTGAAAATAGTATCACTATCTGGACTTACCACTGCTAAGGTTTCTTTGTGACTTTGATATGTTTTCAAGTTCCTTTGAGGAAATTTCTGATTTAGATTCTTCATTTTCAAATGGTAAAACTGCTACTGGGGCAGCAGGAACTGCATGCCACCGCTCTCTTAAGATTTTCATGAATCTCTTAACCATTTCTCTCCGAAACTCGAGTTCCCGCGTGAACATATCAAAGAGAAGAAAAGAAAGAATGTACTTGAATGGGATAATGAGGAGAATGGTTGCCCAAGTTAACATCAGCACAGCAACCTCAGTTGTTATCTGACAAAGGATTAGTTCAAATTAAACATCCACTAAACAACATAATAATTAATATGGGGTCAATATGAAGGACATGTCTGAATAAACATTATAACTAAAAATCTCTCATTGACTATGCATGATATTATAATATACCTGTGGATTGCCAGAAAGTAAAATAGAACGTATTTTGAGAAGCGAGACATTCACTTGCTGCATAATATTCTCAACATCGCGCATGGCATCTTTTACAGCAATAATCTTTTGTATAGTATTCGATGGTGGCTGATCACGTATTGTGACTCCACCAAAAAATCGTCCAAGGCGGCCTTGCTCCTTAAGGCCCCTGATTGTCAGCATTCCAACCGCTGTGACCATCAGCATCATAGGAAATATATATGACAGCAAGTTTCTGGAAAGGCAGAATAAAACATCACCTCAAAAACAGTAACAACATGGTGCTCGGAAACAACTAGGTTTAGCATAAATAACTTCCGAATTAACCTTTTCTACAAATATGTTCTATGAGAAATGTTTGAAAAGAAAAATAAACATTCAAAATGAGAAAACTAATTATCAAATAAATTAATAATTAGGTGTGAGCTTACCTAAAAATTAATGTATACACAAGTCCAAGAAACCCAACGGTCAGGGGTGGCTCCTCCCAGTGCCTTAGCTTTTCAAAGCTTCTGACAGTTAAGGTGATAGGAAATATTAGCTCCTACACAGGAAAAAGGATTACTTTTTAAGACCGTGTGATTTTGGGACCCAATCAAATGGAAAAACAGATTAGAAATAGAGTTGATCATATCATATCATAAGTTAAAGGAAATTTCATGATCTACCACTTTTAGGATTGAAAATTTTCAAAACTGATATTTAATTGCCAAAATCCAGAGCAAGTCAAATGTATTTGGTCCAAATTTAGATCAAATACATTTGACTTTTTGCTTAAATTTAAGATCGAAGGGAGTACTCAAAATCATTAAAGGAACAAAAAACCAAGGTAAAAGCATCCCAACCTTGAAAAGATCAATGTTGCTGGGTATGCCTTTCAATGTTGCAGCATCAATGGTGGCTTGAGTCTTCTGAACAACTTGGTACTTTTGTTTGCTTGTTTTTGATGCTCTTTCTGTGAGTGATAAATCAGCCACAACAAGATTCTTACTTAATATTAAACCTTTTATTGAAGTGTTCTTCCAAAAACTAGTAGAAGTACTAGACCCCCAAGATGAAGATTTCATCCACTTATGTAAGTAGACACTTCCGTCGACGTCAAAAACATGATTAAAGCTATCAGCTATTTCGTTTGAAGGTCGATTTTCTGGCTGATTGCGGGTGTTTATAGATCCTGTAACTAATGGACCTCCCCAATAATTAACAGCTAAAGTTTGGCGGACAATATCACCATGTGGTGCGTTCTGTAAATATGAGAACTGAACAAGCTTCGTAGGATCATCGAGCAACTTCCGCAAATGTTGAAGGGCCTGGAGTCTAGCTATACCATTAATGGCAGTGGTTGTTGCTCTTTGCTTTCCTTTGTGAGCCCCGTAAACATTAGATAATGACTCATCGAAATCATCGGGTCCATACTCATGAATGAATTTGTGTAAAGCAATGACTTCACAAATCAATGCATGCCAAACATCCCTCCTCATATCACCTCCCAAGTCGATGAATTCCAGCACCCACCAAGTCGAGCTACGTATGAATGTAAGTGAAAATAGGAAACACTTAATATTTTAAGATGATGACGATGATAAAATGCAGCAAAGAGCAACAGAGAAAAGTGGAGGACACACATTGTGGGTTCTACATACACAGTGCACCTTTACTAATGATCTATGTTGTTCATACATAGTTATCAGAGAAAACAATAACTAAAGCTTTGAATTTACAATCGCTTTAAGAATAGTTTGTGGAATTTAGTTCTCATTCTCCAACTCATCATCATACATGAAGGTTTTAGTTATGATTTCTCTTCGTTGATTCTTCTTTATCAGATAAAACAATAACTAAAGCCTTGAATTTTCAATCGCTTTGAGAATAGTTTGGGGAATTTAGTTCGCATTCTCCTAATCATATTCCAACCAGAACTTCAGAGATCATCAAATTTTCTTACAATGTAAACCACAAATCTAAGACAGTAAAACTGATAAAGAATGCTTGAAGAAGCTTACTCACTCTGAGTCACAAGATATAGAAACAGCAGAGTCAAAAAGTGAAGACCCTAAAGGCCCAACTTTTGCCTTCTCTACCTTCAATCCCTCATATGTAAGATCCAATCTCATGGCTCTCTTATTTCGCAATAAGCCAACTGCCTAGAACATGGATTAGAAAACATCAATCAAACAATATGGTCATTACTTTTTTCATTTACTTTATGATCTGTCATAAGCTCAGTTTAACCCACTTTGAGAAGCAAGCCAGTTAGTATAATTAACAAATTACAATCAATCATTATTTCCAGTTGAATAATCTACAATGGTTAATTATTAAATTGGAATGTCCTCAAAGATAAAATCCTTGTCCGCATTTTTTTTAAGTTGAAAGAATTTCCATGGGACCAATCTCTTCTAGCAATCAGCTTCATCTTGTGAATCAAGATTTGTATGTCTTGGTTGTTATAGGCTAGCATTCAATTTTGTGCCTTAACGCCAAAAGAACACAAAACATTCGAATATACTAATTTTTAAAATCATATCATTTCAATCGTGTAATATACTTGCTCATACAATTGACTTTATGCAAGATAATTAAATTACCAAGAGTAGTAATAGTGCTTTGCATACAGAAATCCATGGAACTTGTATTGAGATAGCATATATAAACATCTCATGGAATTATACCTCGAAATAGATTGCTTTATCAGTAAGAGTGAGTTTTCCAGGCCATGCCATATTATTCTCCCATTTCAGAACAGGCTGCTTGTTGTTGGAACCAATGCACAAAACTCTCTCCTCCAAAATTTGGGGAAACTCTGGAATCTGATATGACCTCTCTTCTTGACGTACTCTGCAGCAATATCAGTACAAGCTCAGCAGAATAATTCTATAATACCAGAGACTATTTATGTCTTCTGAAAGCATTCCAGCACAATCAAAATATGAGCATGTACACAGAACAAACCATAAAAAGAAAGACAAAACTAGCAAATACTGTTTTTTATGCTATAATCTCCAGCAGAACTCAGGCAGTTTTATGATATTAAAAGTCTATAATAAGTCACATAGGTTTTTATAATGTAATGGCAATGTACAAAAGTGAAGAAGCTGAAATATAGGCCCAATTGAAATTAAAAGTGAAGAAACTAAAAGTTTGAACTTTTGCAAAATCTAACTATCCATATAAAGTAGGAATACCTAGTGAACTAGAAACATTTGAAATTGGCAAATCATTATAGACCATTTTCATGTTTTTTGGATGTCTTCTCCTAAGGCAGTTATATCGTCGACAAAAAGATGAACATTACAAACTCACTTGACAAACTCATTAATGTAAGTTAGCCACATGCTCATGGAAATTCCCTCTTCACCAGCAAGAGCCTTAAAAAGAATGTGCGCTGTAGGACGGTCAACCACACCAGAGACTGCAGGAGCAATACGAACAAAAGCCTCCTCAGAGACGAGTTTACTCTGCAAAGTTCCCCAAGTGATCTCTCAAAATCATAAAGATAAAAGAACTAAATTAAATAACACAACTATGCCAAAAATATAACAGAAAATCCTTGTATCATAATATCACCGATCTTCATCGTCAGAAGTGAACCTGTAAGGAAGCCTTCTCTGCATTGCTGGAAAGGGAATTAGTGTAAGGATTTTCCCAGGCAAGCATAGTTATGAATATCAGCCTCTGGAAAGCAGGATCCTATATATATGTCCAACAGCAATAAGCAGCATTACACTTCTTTATGTGATAACAGAATAAAGTTTATTCAGTATTACTATATCTTGAATAACTAATTGAAAAAGTAAAACACAGAAATCTAGCAAGTTAGACTTCGTTGAAAGAACATCATTGTATACCTGGAGGGAAGGATGAACATCAGAACCATCCCTTGACAAAAATCTAAAGCAGCTGTATTCAACCAAATTGCGGGCATCACTATATACAGTTAAGGGAACAAGTGTTTCGAAAATATTCTTCATTTTCTTCCCGGTCAATCCATTCATCCTGCATATCTTATTTCCAAAAAGTCAAATGATGATATCTGTATCAGTCGGATAGGCATGATTTCAGCAAGATATTCAAAAAGACATGGCCGTCAATAAGGGAGTTTCGAGGATTCATATATCCATTGATATTAAATTAACAAAGCAACACAGTCAAAGGACCCGTGTTAAGCACAGATCTTTGTACTATATAGTGGGTTAACATTGAAGTATTTGAAATATGTGGCCAACTGACCATAAGCATACAAATTTTGTATTTACGATGTGATACATCAATGCTTTGTTACCAATAGCAAGGATACTTGTTTAAGTTATATTGAGTGCAAACAATGAAACGTAAAACAATGAATATGAATATAATGGTGTATAATATTAACAAAAAAAAAAGTAGCATTGCTATTCAGATATTTTTGTGTGAATCATCTAGTTATTTGATGGGAAAGAAGTTAAATCATTGTATGAACCGAACTCAATCATAGCTAGAACAAGATGAATATGTAATTCACCTGCTGAATTGCTCAATACATATAACAGCAGCTAGAGAAAGAATCCCATATGGCGTTCTGCGATCGATCGTCTGCTCTACCATAAATATATCTTCCATAACTTGAAATTCGGGATCATTTTCAGGATCAGGCTTCCTACTTTGACCAGATTTTGCAAGTGGAGAAGTTACTTCATTGAAAAAAAATTGAGTCCTCGACAGCAGTACATTGAATCTTTCTTGGATAGAACCTTTGAAAATGAAGTGAGGATTTAAAAATAAGAAGAAATAGAGAAAAGGAAAGACACTGCACAGTTTTGGAAATACTATATTCCCAATCTCCTTCTAATTACATAAGCTCAAAAACATGAAGTATTTAGGCATTGTTTGCATAATCGCTTATCATATTAGACTTTATGTATAAACTATTTCTATAACAAAAGATAAAATAAACTCAAATTATTTTCATATAAGTTATCCTACAGAGCATATGTAAATAAGTTAAACAGCTTGTTGCCATCTCATAAATTGTTTCTATAAGTTCTCTCTAGCAATCTCACAAGTACTTATATCAGTAGATAAATTTAAATTAGTCAATCCAAACACACCCTAAATAAAGAGGAAAAAGCATCTGATATTTTTTAGAATCCAAAATACATCTCCTACTTTCTTCTTTGAATAGCAAGGTGATAAAGTCGACATTAAGCTGAATCATTGGGAGAAATTTCGAACTTAACTATAATTTTCATTAAAATAGTGACTTCATAAGAACCACACAACTAATAATTCCCAAGTTCAGCATAATAATAAAAGATTATATAAATAAGTAATTATGACAACAACAACAAAAAAAAAGAGTGAGCATACTAGCAGTTATGTCATTGAGCTTCAATCTATCTCCCAAAGACTTGAATGAAAATTTTTGCTCTGAAAGTATTCTTCTAGAATGCTTTGATCTGTTGCAAGAAATGACATAACTGGGTGTGATAGGTGATGTCCTCAACTGAATCATGGGAAACTTTGTCCCCATTCTTCTTCTATTATTATTATTATTACCTTTTTTATACTTCAAGATTCAAGCTTTGAGTTCATTGCAGAAGCTCAAGTAAGCATTAATCGAAAAATCAAAGGAAATAACACTGAACTGTTCATCAATCATAAATATAATAATGAATGTATTAAAAGTAGAGAGAGAGAGAGAGAGAGAGAGAGAGATTTGTTTGCGCTTATCTGCTTTTCAGATTTAGGTGAGAGCCACCGAAGCAAAGCAACGAAACATCAATTTAGGTTAAGGTGGGCTAGCACGTGCCATGACACCACTAATAATATGATTACTAATTGAACTTTGGACGTTTGTATTAGATTTTTTAGTTTTTAGGGAACTTTGAGCTGTATTTTGGCAATGGAATTTATTTTTATCAAAATTATGTTAATATACCATTTTTTGTTGTTGTCAAATTCAATGTTAATTTAAAGATGTTCTAAGTGATTCAATTGGTGCATTGAAGATTCACTCTTAGTTTATGAGTAAATCAAATATACAATTGTGGGATGAAGGGACATAGTAATTTATACGGTTCACTTTAAGATAAAGTCTTAGATTGTAGTATTAGTTAATGTGTTGTTTGACTAAAAGATATAGTTAGAGCGAAGTACATACAAATTATGTAAAAGAGGGACAAGACAATAAAACATTGTATTAATGTATCAGTCTAAGTCACAAAACAGTTGAGCGTAAAACGTTGAGAATCATCGTTCACTTCAAAAAAGAGATAAATAATTAAAAGAAAATATAAAACTTGAAATAATAGTATAAAGAAGAGTATGATGTAATTTTATATATTATTCTTAATGCAACCAATCTAACAAAACTTTATCTAAACATAACTAATTTCTAACTATCTTAAATTATATATAAATAAATGTAACAGAGCAATACATCTTCGTAACTAGAGTGATAATGAAAGTGTCAAAATAGTATTTTTCTAAAAATTGATTATTTGTGTACAAGTATACTCTTTTTTTTACTGTGTAGCTTATACTAACTTATACGAAACATTTATATCGAAATCTTTGTCAATAACGATCAATTATTTGTATTTCAATAATTACTTTAATGTGAATAAATTACTTTAAAAATAAAGTAAAGAATATGTGATGAATGATAAATAAATGAATAATTGATACTATTAAGACATGAATATCAACTCTTAAATTTTCATTTTAATGACTATTCTCTCTTAATTGTGTATCATTAATTTTGGATGGAGAGTGAGCATTGCATGTCGACTGTGGGTAGTGGATCCCATACACCTACGAAACTAGATCCTTGTCCCTACTCAATAAAAAGAAAAATGTTGACCATTTGATATAAAAATCATAGAGTGGAAATTTGGGTGGACACTAGACACCCACATGTGCAACTGAAAACATTTTGATGCAAAGTCCAAACTTAAGCAATATTATATCGAGTGAGGCATAGTAAAGAATTAAGATACACATTTAATTTAATTTAATTTAATTAAACCATGGCCTTATCTTCTTCTTCACTCCTTTCAGGAAACACGCATTATTCTTCACTTCCCAAACCGCTTCATTTCCATTCTTCTTCTTCTCACTTTCCAATCAGACCCTCCATCTATCACTATCACAATCACAATCACAGTCACAACGTTGCTGTTATCTCTGAGAAATGGAGAACAAATGTTTCATTTTTTCCTTCTTTTTTAAAGAAAGGCAAAGATGCAAACACCATCAAGGAAGAACTTCTTGAGGCCATTGCACAGCTTGATCGTGGGGCTGATGCAACTCCTGAAGACCAGCAAACCGTTGATCAGGTTGACTTTTATATATGCTTTGATTTCTGCATTTTTTTATTTTAAGTTTTCATGCGAATGCATTTTTGTTTTTGATTTTTGGAATTTATTTCTAAATAGATTGCACGAAAACTTGAAGCAGTTAATCCAACAAAGGAACCCCTCAAATCTAGTTTACTCGATGGAAAATGGGAGCTTTTGTACACTACCTCACAGTCTATTTTGCAAACTCAGGTGAGCATTGCATGTTGTTTACTTCTATATGCTAGTGTAGTGATCCTTTGTTGTGTGTTAGATTAGATTTGGTATGATAAATGGAAATGGGAGCAGCTAGATTGATTAGTGTTGCTATTAGGTTTTATAGGTTTGTCTATTTATAACTCATATAATGAAGGAAATGCTCAATGTCTTTTTCTTTTACAGCAGTATCTTAATTTCCTGCTTGTATATTTTGCTTTTGTTGTTCCCTTTTATTTTTACAAGACTACATGATTCTTCAATGGATTTCAAACACAAAATTAATGAGTTGACTAAACCTCGTTAATAGCTTATACTATTGATATCTTGGAATTTGGGTTAAACCTAGCTTAATCCTAAAAGCCCAACATGTAATGTCAAGATCTCCTAAGCTTTATAAGCTCTACTTAGGTCATATCTCTAGGCAATGTAGGACTAAATCCACCCTCTCACACACAACACAATGAAGTTGTTGTATTGTAGGTTGCAATGAAGGCAATCCAAATGTTGCAACTAGGCGGCTAGGGGCAGACCACAATTAAGGCGGAATTTCCAACAATATACTTGTATTACGCAAAAACTAATTGGCTGGATTTTTTTTACTCAGTTTCGGGTTTGTGAGCTAATCTGTTGGGCTGCTACGGATTCGCTTGTTTAAGCCTTCATTTAAATTTTAAACAGGCCTCCTAAACTACCATCTGGCCTGGCTCATTTTGACAGTGTTACTTCTGTATGTTGATATGTTAGATTAGATAAATTGACGATGAAGTTAAAGGTTTCGTTGTTTTCCTTTTTGTTTTTCTTCTCCCTCTCTGCAATCTACATTTTGCTTTATATTTTTGTGTTAACATTTTCAATATTGTAATGACAGAGACCGAAGTTTGTGAGATCAGTTAAAAATTATCAAGCAATCAATGTTGATATTCTCAGGGCCCAAAATATGGAATCTTGGCCATTCTTCAATCAGGTGACACACTAAGTGAAATTGACATAAGTTCTCACCATTTATGTGTTCTCACTCTGACATTTGGATATGTAAATAAAGTAATCAATATTGTGTAGGTGACAGCAGATTTAACACCTCTAAATGCAAGGAAAGTGGCTGTGAAATTCGACACCTTCAAAATTGCAGGCTTCGTGAGTGTTCGGAGTCTCAATAATCATCGTCATTGAAATTAAATTTTGTAATATTCTAGATGAGGTGACTTAAGAACCCTTAGAGATGAAAAATGAAATCCTGTTGAAGCTCTTATCAAATGCAAATTATCTAACAAGATCCAACAAAATTCATACATGTTACATTAGTTATACTTGAGAATTAGGTTTTGGTGCTTAATGACTTGAGAGATTAGCTCTCAGCATGATATTATTTATAATCAAAATTGTACAAGGAGAATCTCTTAATTAAGGAAATAAATCTTGACTAAATCCAACCTATATCAAACCTAATAAAAACAAAACATATCTTAATAATAATAAACTAAATCATTGCATATCTCAACACTCCCCCTCAAGCTGGAGCATACAGATTGTAGGCATCGAGCTTGTCACATATATAAGTTATCCTTGGTCCTTGAAGAGCCTTTGTGAAAATGTTTGCCAATTGATCATTAGAACCAACAAATGAAGTAGCAATCTCGCCGGACACAATCTTCTCACGAACAAAGTGACAATCAATCTCAATATGTTTAGTTCGCTCATGAAAGACTGGATTAGAAGCAATATGTAAGGCTGCTTGATTATCACATATGAGACTCATAGTGCCTATATTACAAAAGCGCAACTCTTGGAGAAGGTGTCTAAGCCATATGAGCTCCTGAGTAGTAAGTGCCATAGCTCGATATTCAGCCTCAGCACTAGATCTGGCAACAACGTTCTGCTTCTTGCTTTTCCAGGAAATCAAATTACCACCAATAAGAACATAATACCCAGATGTGGACCGTCTATCGGAAGGACTTCCAGCCCAATCTGCGTCTGTGTAAGCAACAATGTCTGAATTACCTCTGTCTGTGTAAACAAGACCTTTTCCTGGAGCTCCTTTAATGTATCTCAAGATTCTAACCACAGCATTCCAATGACTATCACAGGGGGAATTCAAGAATTGACTCACCACACTCACAGCGTATGAAATATCTGGCCTCCTCATGGTCAAGTAATTCAACTTCCCAACTAACCTCCTATATCTTCTTGGATCTGGAAAGGACTCCCCCTCATCCGGTAGGAGTTTGACATTTGGATCCATAGGAGTGGCAATTGGCTTGCAATCTAGCATACTGATTTCTTCCAAGATATCCAAAGCATACTTTCTCTGGGAAATAGCAATTCCTGCCTTAGATTGAGCTACCTCAATGCCAAGAAAATATCTCAGTCTACCTAGATCTTTGACCTGAAAGTGGTGGACTAAATGTTGTTTGAGTCCCACAATTCCATCACGATCATCACCTGTAATGACTATATCATCAACATAGACAACCAAGTAAATACACTTGTTCGAAGAGAATTTATAAAACACAGAGTGATCAGCTTGACTCCGGATCATGCCATACTGTTGAACAACACTACTAAACCTCCCAAACCATGCCCGAGGAGATTGTTTGAGACCATACAAAGCTTTATGAAGTCGACAGACATACCCACGACACTCCCCCTGAGCAACGAAACCAGGTGGTTGCTCGAGATAAACTTCTTCTTCTAAGTTTCCATGAAGGAATGCATTCTTTATGTCTAACTGATACAATGGCCAATGTCGCATAGCAGCCATAGAGAGAAAAAGACGAACCGAAGCCATTTTAGCCACAGGTGAGAAAGTATCACTGTAATCAAGACCAAAAACCTGAGTATAGCCCTTAGCCACTAGATGAGCTTTCAGACGATCAATATGTCCGTCTGGACCAACTTTGACTGTGTATACCCAACGACATCCAACAATAGATTTACCGGGAGGAGGTGGCACAAGAGTCCATGTTTGGTTAGATTTTAAAGCTGTCATCTCATCAATCATAGCCTGCCGCCAACCTGAATGAGAAAGAGCTTCGTGCGGAGACTTAGGAATAGTGATGGAAGAGATAGCAGATGCAAAGGTATAATGTGAAGGTGATAAACGGTGATAACTAAGAAAATTATAAATGGGATAGGGATTACTGGTGGAACGTGTACCTTTACGTAGTGCAATAGGGAGGTCGTCGGACAAGGTAGACGGATCCGAAGTAGAAGAAGGGACCGGAACAGGAGATGAGTCACTTATATCCTGTGTAGGAAGTGGATTGGTAGGAGGGAGACGTGCACGTCGCTGATAAGTTTGCAAGAAAGGAGGCCTAGATGGATCTGGCTGGTCAATTATTGGCATGGACGGAGTTATCGGTACAAGGTAAGGGATAGGTAATACCTCAGAGATTGGCTCAGATTCAATGGGGGATGAGAAGAAAGGTGCATCCTCAAAGAATGTGACATCAGCAGACATGTAGAAGCGATGTGTGGAGGGACAATAGCATCGATATCCTTTCTGAAACCTTGAATAGCCGAGGAAAACACACTTAATTGCACGAGCATTCAACTTATCAAGTCCTGGAGTAAGATCATGAACAAAGCAAGTGGATCCAAAAACTCGAGGAGGGATACGGAACAATGGTTCATTAGGGACCAATATGGAATGGGGAACTTTGTCTTGGATAGCAGAAGATGGCATTCTATTAATCAAATATCCTGCAGTGAGGACAGCATCGCCCCAAAACTTGAGAGGAACATTAGCATTGATTAGCAGCGTACGTGCTGTTTCAATTATATGACGATGCTTACGTTCAGCAATACCATTTTGTTGTGGGGTATGGGGACAAGATGACTGATGGATTATTCCATTTTCGACCATAAAAGAATTAAAAGATGACGAAAAATACTCTTTTGCATTATCACTGCGCAAAATGCGAATAGAACAACCAAATTGATTTTGAATTTCCTTAAAGAAATTGTGAAATATACTTAATATTTCTGATCTATCCTTGAGTAGGTAGATCCACGTACATCTAGAAAACTCATCAATAAAAGTGACAAAATACCTATGACCGACAACTGAAGTGACTCGACTTGGTCCCCATACAACAGAATGAACGACATCAAAAAGAGAGCGGGCTTGCGATTGAAGACTGCTGGGGAAGGAAGACCGGATGTGTTTCCCAAGCTGACAAGATTCACAATCTAAAGACTTCAAGTGAGACAAGTGAGGGACCATAACTTTGAACTTTTTGAGACTTGGATGACCTAACCGACGATGAAGAAGACTTGGGGACTCTGTAATAGAAGTGGAAGCAACAGTAGATGTAAACTGAAGGTAGTAAAGTCCTTGGGACTCATATCCTGTACAAATCATCTGCTTCGTACTCTGATCCTGTATAACAAAAGAATCAGGAGTAAAAGTTATAGAACAATTTAGACTACGAGTTAGACGACTAACAGAAATTAAATTAAATGGACAGTTGGAAACAAAAAGAACATTGTCAAGAGATAAGGATGGGAGAGGAGTGGCTTGACCAATGCCACTAGCTTTAGCTTTTGAACCGTCTGCAACGGTAATATGATGTGGGATTTTAGGTTGGGATATTTTCGATAAAAGTGATGGATTACCAGCCACATGATCGGAAGCTCCAGAGTCCAAGATCCAAGGGCTAACAGATGAGGAGTGAGAGAGGCAGACCGTAGAATTACCGGTATGAGCAAAAGTTGCTGAGGATGAGGCATGTGATGCCTTGAACTGCAGATATGCCTTGTACTCTTCATCTGACAACATATTGTTTTTGGTATTTTTCACTTCAGAGTCTTTTCCATTATTATTAGACTGCGTCACATTTGCTGTTCTTTCTGGAAAGCCAATAATGGAATAGCACTTGTCTTCGGTATGACCGAAACGCTTACAGTAAGTGCACTGAGGACGACCTCCACCACGGCCTCCTCGGCCACCCCCACGACCACGACCTCGTCCTCCACGACCTGCAAAATTTGAAACGAAAGCAGAAGACTCTGTGCCAGTTTGAGATCCACTTCCCCCTGATTCTTCCTGACTAGGAATGCGTATGATGCGTCTGATGAGATCCTCTGTTGAGGGGATATCGGATGCAGTGAGAATGTGGCTTCGAACTGACTCATACTTTTGATGGAGGCCATGAAGGACATATATCATGCAAACATTGTCCAATTTCTCAAGCATCTTTTTTGAGTCATCGTCGGCTACAAGGAGCTTGAACTCGTTTACCGCTGATTGGGCTTTATTAGCATAAGCCATGATGTTATCTTCTGTCATCTGAAGGGTAGCTAAATTATGAATAACATTATAGAGACGTTGGATATCGTTCGAATAGACATTCTTAGCTTTCTCCCAAATATCATAGCAAGTGGTGTACGAGCGATAATGGACCAGCAAAGAGGGCTCAATTGTTTGCCACAAAAGAGAGACTAATTGACAATCAGCTTGCTCCCAATCTTCACGCAAATTTGTATTAATTTCTGAGGACTTCTTAGTGAGGTGATTTGAGAGCTTTTGTCCAAGAAACCACATCTTGACAGCAGCTGACCAATTTAAATAATTTTGACCATTAAGTTTCTCAGACGTTATAGAGGGATTGCCGGAGAAAACATATGTTACAAGGCTCTTAACGGAGGATTCAGATTTGTTGTTCTCCTTTTGCGAAAGATCTGAACTTGAACTCATCTTCAACAGACTAAAGAAGGCAGCAGAAATAAGAAGGCAGCAGACTAGAAGCCGTAAGAAGGAAGCCGTACAGGCAGCAAGAAGGCAGCAAGAGACAGGAACAAGAAACAGGAACGCCGGCAGGAAGGACGCAGGAAGGCAGCAAGACACCGTAGAGAAAGCACCAGAAATAGTGGGACCCACTGACCAAACTTGGTCAAAACAGGAAGGGCAGCAGCAGACGAGTTGAACGGGACTGAAAGGGACTTCGTCGGAGGTCTGGATGGTGGCGCGTGGCCTTCACGCGCCGGCGGAGCTTACAACTGCAGAAAACGCGCGTGGCAGCGTGTGAGAAGGTGGATGGCGGCGGTTCTCCGGTGAATGGCTGATCTGATTAAGGCGAGTCTGATGGTGGGGGTGGTGTGACCCGTCGGCCCGTGTGTGTAGGACAATTAACAGGGCAGCTGCGTATGTGACTGACGGCTAGGGTTTTTGAGACTTTGTGACTGTGACGGCTAGGGTTTTTGAGACTTTTGAGAGGCCCACTGATCGTGAGCTCTGATACCAACTTGAGAATTAGGTTTTGGTGCTTAATGACTTGAGAGATTAGCTCTCAGCATGATATTATTTATAATCAAAATTGTACAAGGAGAATCTCTTAATTAAGGAAATAAATCTTGACTAAATCCAACCTATATCAAACCTAATAAAAACAAAACATATCTTAATAATAATAAACTAAATCATTGCATATCTCAACAGTTATAATTATTATATTTATCAGCAATTCTATGAATTTAGTTCCATAGTTAGTACAATAATAAGTAATGTGTATGACTGTATGTATTTTATTTTTTTGACACCTAGTAATATGTATGTGTATTTCTGCAGTTCAATTGAGTACTATGTATAAATGTTAGTACCGTAATTAGTCTGATCATCATAATGTACATTTGTAGATACCTGTTAAGGCTCCTGGAAGAGCTCGTGGTGAACTAGAAATTACATACTTGGATGAAGAATTGAGGTGAGTTACCATATTACATGTAAAAGATAAAATAAAGAAGTCCCACATTTTTTATATTTTTTATTATGTTTATAAACTGCATTGTGCCTTTTTTACTACCTAATCTCCACTTAAAACTGCTTAACTATCATCATGTGTTAAAGATAGATATTGTCAAGTACTTGTTGTCATACTTTCTCAGTAGTCATTATAATTTAACAGGGTGTCAAGAGGTGACAAAGGAAACTTGTTCATCTTGAGAATGGTGGATCCATCTTACCGGGTTCCTGCATGATGTGTTGGAACTTATATTATACTAGCAAGCCAATGTGTACCACTATTCAAGCTAACTTGAAGCATTTTGGGACTGTGCTTTCTGTACTTTCCAGATAAACTGAAATAGTGTGATATAGAATAATGTAATGGGTCTT
>JBBPBQ010000003.1:565952-646440 GCA_037974755.1 Cicer yamashitae | reverse complement strand
ATTAATTTTATTTTAATTATAATATTATATTATATGTTTATTGTTGTATATCTGTTTTTTTATTAACTATATTGTTAAAGTTACTATAATTAATATATATGTGTTGAATATATTTGAAAATAATTTATGTATAAAGTTTAAATCAACTGACAAATAACAATATTATTAGATTGGATACCATATTTTGAGTTAAAATCCTTAACCTCGATGTTGTTTGCGAATGTTTAATAAATAATTAGTGATTTTTTTGAAACAAAAAATGAAAATTAACTTAATAATAATAAATAAATAAAACAGAAAATTAATAAATTTTAAACTATTGAAGTGTAAATATTTTAAACATTACTTGGCATAAGTTTATTATTAATAAAATCAATTTGTATGTTATTTTATATTTAAGGAGATTTTTGAATATTGCATGGATGAAATTAAAAAAAAAAATATATTTTTCAGGAACTAAAATTGAAAAGTGTTATATTTACAGGACCAAAAACTATTTATTTTTTTCAATTAACGTTTTTGTAACGTCCACTTAACGTTAAGGGCGAAAAATAATTTTTTTTTGATATTACAGGGATGTAAACAAAAAAAAGAAATTACGAGGACCAAAATCAAAAAATATTATATTTACAGGGACAAAAAACACATTTAAACCTAAAATATATGTTTAAAAATGTCTTTCGTACTTTTAAGTATAACTTTTTTATTTTTATTTTGGTTCTCGTAAATTTTTTTGCTTGGTTGACATCTATGTAAATATAATTTTATTTTAAAATAGTCATTTCATCCAATTTTTTATTACAAAAATTGTGACACCGTTAAAACATAACAATTTTTAACAAAAAATACTAAAATATAATTAAATTATAATAGTTTTTAACCTAAAATTAATATTTCAATCTTATTATTTAAAAAAACCTAAATTGCAATTTCTTCTTCATCGTTCTAGTCATCTTCTTCATCATAATTTTCATCGCCTCACCAACATCTTCATCAATTTGAGATTCATCGCCATATTCAAATTCAAATCATCGTTATCATAATCTTTTTCTTCGTCTGGTGGTACTTGTTGGACAATAGTGGGTTATAGAATTGACTATAGATCATAGTTTTTTTTCTTTGCGTGGAAATTAAGGGATTTTAGGAGAGTATATGGAAAAGTCAAAAAATGGGGGTATAGTTTGGTTGTAGATGGAGGAGGGGCAAATAATAAAGTCATAGTCCTAGACCTAGTAATGGTAAGGGGTGAAGGAATTCTTTATGGTGACAAGATTGAACATTTGATCAAATTCATTATGCTTTTTGAGATTTTATTTTATTTTATGAATTGCGATACAACTTGAAGAATTCTACAACGGAAAGATGACTGAAATAATAAATAAGAAGACACGATTTAAGTTTTTTTATGGAAGAAAATAAACATTTTGGATTAATTTTATGTTTAAAAAAGTTATAATTTAATTATTTTGAGTATATTTTAGTTAAAAAATTGTTATGTTTTAACGGTGTGACAATTTTTTTAATAGAAATATAATGAAATAACTATTTTGAAATGAAACTATATTTGCAGGGATGTTAACTAAATAAAAAAAATTACAAAGATTAAAATCAGAAAATGTTATAATTGTAAAAACAAAACACATATTTAAGTCTAAAGTATATTAGACTTGAATTGATGTAAAGAAAAATTAAGAAAATATTATATTTTCTTTTAACATTTTCCCATTGATATTAATTCCTCAATTAGTAATCTCCTCTCAATATTACTAACATATATTTACATAAAAAATTATTAAGAAAAAATAAGACAACCGCTTTAGTATGAATTTTGTCAAATGACACTACTTTTGTAACTTCAATTATTATTATTTTTTGATATTTTTTATAAACTTCATTTTAGAACTAGGGATATCAATGAACGACTCACGTGTAAAACTAATTCAAAATGATAAATTTTTAAACACTATTATTGATTTATTACTATTCTCAAAATAATTTTGATGTGAAAAATCATTTTATTTTTCCTTATATTTCATTGAAAATAATTTTATTTAAAACATATCAAATATTAAACATAATATTTTTCAATATGATTATAGAAGTATAATTTCTTTCACCGACCCTTCGTTTATAATAACTTCGCTTATAATAATATTGTTGATTTAGATACTATGGCATGGTAATTAAAATCGTAATCTTGTTTTATTTTGTTTCACCGTATCTTTCCTCCTAAATAAATTGCATGCGTGAAATTTTTTACTTATTTTTCCATAAAACTTGGTTCGTGTAGGGTTGTGTTGCGTGCGCGCGTGTATAGAATACAGTGAGAAAGTTCAAACAAATTTGAAAATAAAGCTAAAAAGGAAACGCGGGCTTTTTTCACTTCACCCCCTTCTCCAAAATTTTCAAGGCAACTATAATTTACCTGTAATTTTTTTTTTTTAATTTTTAAGATCCCAAAACCTCAAATTTAATCTCATATATATTTACTATTTATCTCACTCTCACACAAACACACGCTCCAATTCTACTTTCTCTCTCAACTTCATCTAATCCCTAACTCACCTCAACCTAGTTTTCAGATCTTCATTCTCTTCGTTTCATAAACAATGTGTAAGCTCTTTCTCTTACCCCTTTTGCTTCTCAATAGCTCCATTTATAAACAATTACATAATTTTAACATTTTCATTTGCATGCAATTTTATTTTTTATTTTTTAACCAATGTTTAAGATTTGGGCTTCACTTTTGTCTGAAATTGTGCTACGGTGCTTAAATTTTAATTGGGTTTTGTGTCTTTTTGCTACGTAATTGTTTATCTAAGCTTTGTCACATTTAGTTTAGTCGCTAAACAATACCAAGCTAACAGTTTTTAGATTTATTGTTTTGAGCTTCCTTTATAGAAAAAATTATGATAATTGTCATGTTTCATTTGATAAACGGGAGTTAAACTCAAAGGGGTTTATAGGGTTTTGATAGTTAAGTCAGTTAGAGGAAGGAAATTATTCAATTAATTTGTGAAATTATTCAATTTTAGGTTTTCAGACTCTTCTAATTAATACTCCATCCATAATGAAATATAATAAAAAATTGTATTTGAAAAATTGATGTTTTTTATCTTAATTTTTAACTAGATACATCAACTTTTCAAATACTTTTTTCACATATATTTCATTTGAAATGGAGTACTTTAGTTGTGCTTGATGATGTCAAATTTGACATATGAGTTATGACTCGTTTCAAATCATATTGTTTATTCATTTTTTGCTAATTTGGAAAAATGTTAATTTGATCTGTCTGCATACTGACAATTATTAATTTTGATTCTTGCCCTCAGCAACAGAATCTCTGCCTGATGTCATACTTCAATACATATTGTCACATATCAAAAACGGCCGCGATGTTGCCTATTGCAACTGCGTTTCGAAGCGATGGAAGAACTCTATGGCTTATATCAGAAGTCTCTATTTTGCTCGTAACTCATTTGATAACCCTCCTGGCAATGAAACTTCTGACACCATTGTGAAAAGAATGGTATCGGCGGTTGAGAAATTAGAAGAGCTAGTTGTTTACTGCCCTTTCACCCCTTCCGGCCTTGCTTCGTGGCTATCGCTTGCAGGTCCATCACTTACTCATCTCGAGCTTCGAATGGACAACCTTGCTGACAATACAGCTGTACATGAAAGTCCTTCGAAATTGGACTGCATTGGTGCAGCAAGGCATTTGAATTGTTTAAAACTGTGGGGTGTCTTGATCATAAATACCCCTAAATGGGACGTGTTTCAAAATCTTAGGACCCTTGAAGTAGTTGGGGCAAGTTCCGAGGATACTGCATTGGATGCAGTCTTTCGGTCGTGTCCGTATCTTACAAGGTTGATACTCCTTGGATGTGAAGGGATCAGATCACTTTCAATTGATCTGCCATTATTAGAGCATTGCAAGCTGGACTTTTACGGTCTTGGAAACTGTTCGCTTTCGCTGAACTCCCCTAAAATCGAATCTCTTGAGGTACAAGGCTGTAGTTGGATTAGGGTTCCTGAAACCAAGCATTTGAAGATTCTTTCAATTTCCAATAGTGCAGGTAGTTGAATGTATAAACTTAAGTGGTTATTTCTTGCTCCCATGTAATTAATAAAGTTATTGGCTTTGTTAGCTCAATTTTGTTTCCTTTCTTGTTAATTGCTTCCAGGGAGAGTATACATGATTGAATTCGGAAACCTTTCAGCACTGGAGTTCCTGTCTATGCGTGGGGTACAGTGGTGCTGGGATGCAATATGTAAAATGCTGAAACTGGCAAGTGGTGTAAAACATCTATATATGAAGGTCGAATTCACTGGCGACTATGATGCTCTTCAAGCTTTTCCAGAGGTTGATTTTGTCGACTTTTTCAACAGCCATCCCAAGCTCCGCAAGTTTGATATCCATGGAGCCATGTTTGCTGCACTATGCCAGAGGAATAGTCTAAAACATGTAAATTCACAATAACTCTGACCTTATAAATCTTCTTAAGCTTATTCTCTAACATCTTATCTAAACAAGATATCAATTTCATTTTACAGGTTGATTCTGAATTTGTGATTCCCTGTTTGGAGGAGGTTGTCATCACAGTGAGATCGCCATTAAATGCTGAACAAAAAATGAGTACTCTTGAATCCTTGTTAAAGTATGGGAAAAATCTAAGGTCCATGGTTATCAAGATTCTTCAGATGAAGAGTCCACATACCAGTGCTGATGATTTTTTTGATGAGATTTGCCGGTTTAGATGCATGCACCACGAGATAATTCGAATTGAATAAAGCTTGATGCAATTTTTAACACAGTTTCAGCTGGAATTCTGTTTTGATTATGACTTTATTTTTGTGGATCTAATTTCTTGTTTTGAACATCATTTAAAATTTGATAATCTCTTTTTAGCTGATTTAGAGAATGAAGGGTTTATCTCCTCTCCCATGATTGTCAAAAGCAGTAAAGCAATGTGGCAAGTTTTGTTGTCACTGATTCCTTGATACAATCAAGCTTATTCAGAAGGGGGGCCAAAATTATCAAAGTATTGGTTATGAAATTGTGCTGATCAGGAATATGAGGGTGTGGTACTTCCATTTGGTCCATACTCAAAGAAGAGAACCACTGTTTAGATTTCATAGCAAATATGGGTGTCAAAAGCAATGATCCTTTGATATTTCTTGATTCACCTTCTACAGGGATGGATAGTTTTCTGCTTGCTGATGCCATGGGCACACGTTTGAGGTGTTAAGCCCTAGTTTCTTTGTCTTGTTTTCTCCCATTCTTGTTTGTAATAAAAAATTGAGTTTAATTTAAATTTGATGCAATTTATTTTATAATATGGTTCAATGGTGGTAATAGATCATATGCTACATGCAGCTCCCTGCACCAGCAAAAATGTGTGTATTTAAGCTAAGAGAAAATAAGGGAAAGATAGGAGAGAAAAGTAGAAATGAATGAATTAGATATGGAGAGATTGTAGAGGATCATATCATTAAAAGAATGAAATATTGTTATAACATTCAAGTATTAAAAGATTGTCATAAATACAATGGGCATCGAATGGTGCAAAAAAATGTTGTGCATGCCAATTGCATCTTTGGATTCATTTTAGGGAGAGCCAAAAGAAAGATTGTAAATACTTAAATTGCTGTTAATATGTTTTAGGAGTTTTTTTTTTTTTTTTTAATTAGAATTAACTTTGTCTCAATAATTCACTTAAAACTAGGATTTGTAATGTGAGCCTAATGCAATTTTTATACTCAATTTTATTGTTGAACTTAGAAGAATCCAACAAACACCAGATCTAAGAGGGAAAGAGACAGGGTGACTGTTTTGGTACACATTGCCTTTGTTGATGATTAAAATGATAACTTACCTTGGCAATTAACATAATTAAATTTTAATGTTGTTTGTCTATTCTAATAATATTCAATCAAATCAACCAGTATTCAACTGAGCCTGAAAAGTCATTTCGTTGTGTAGAAACATTTTAACTATCTGTCTTATTTACACAAGTATTTTGTTATCATTGATAATCTAACCAAATTTAATAAGTTGTATTAACTTCGTGTGTAAGAAAAGTTGGAAAGTCATCAAATGCAAGTGTATAAATTTTTTTGGCTAATTATGAATAAAGTAAAGGTCCCAAAAATGTTCAAGTCATAAACTTCCATCTTTAAAATGGAACTAACACTAGCAGCATCTAAATAAGCTTCTTCTTCTGGAAGTATCTTTTCAAATGCCACAACTGCAAAGCTGAAACTGCAATGCAGATACCCAAAGACATCATACTAAGCCATGCCACTCTTGAATTTGTTGTTTCACTCACTATCCTCATCTCTGCTTCCCTGATTAATATCCAAAAAATAAAGTATACATCATAAATAAAAGTTAGAATCAATTGCAATAAATTTTATTTTGAGAAAATGGTGGTTGGTTATTGACACAATGCATGTTTGGTTAGCGGTGAATTTGGCAGAATCGTGGTATCCCGCCATAATTTGACACAATGCATGATGCCACAATGATTTTGCCAAATTCATTGTGAATCCAAACATACACTATAATTAAAATTACCTGCCCTTCAAAAAGATCAAATTCTCATGGATAGCCTCCACTGATCCTTCTAGCTTTCTCAACTCAAGCTCCCTAAACATGAACCACGTTTGGAGACTGATGTCAGCAAAAAGAAGAGAGATAGATTGCAATGTTCAACTTGCTTGCAGTTACTATAGGGCAATTTCTGCTCTTAGTGCAAAAACCATGATATATATAATACAAGGAAAGTACAAATAAACAAATCATACAAATCTTAAATGTTAAAACTATATAGAAATAGCACTTAGACTCATTTTTTAATAGGCCATTGAGTAAATGTCAATCCTTGAGAGGCACAACTCAAATTCTACAAGAAATTCATGAGCATGTTACTAAATTATGTGTCATTGAAATGTTTACCTCAATCTTCTCTTTTCTAGCAACTGAATCCCAATCCTTGGCTGCAACTCCAATTTTCCAATCAAGGTTCACATTGACTTCTCCACCTCCATGATTGTGATCCACCCAGAAGCATGCAATGTAGTTCCCACTCTCTTGAGTTGTAAAGGCGAAATTACCCATTGTAGTATTGTCCATATGATGAAGATTGTTTCCATATGGTGATGTCACCTAAAGAAAACAAATTACTATAAAAATTATAATTCAAGTGACATGTTATATAAACTTATAATTGAGGAACAACACATACAACATCTATAAAACAACACCTCAATTTTATCCTTAAATTAATGATGTAAGAATAGAATGATGATTCTGATATGTAAATAATAATGAGATAAAGACATGGTTAAATCCATGAAAGAGAATGGAAAAGGGAGATTGATTGGTTGAAAGAGAAAAAAGGTACCTTGAGGGAAATGGAGGGGGGTTTGTTGGATGGATCAAGCGGAGTAGCGAGGACAACATAGTCGGCCAAAACGACGACGTTAGTATGGATTTGTTCTGAAAGGCATTTGGTACCTGAAGCGGGTAAGGAGAGCCATATAGCATCAAAGGTTGATAATAAGTATAATGCCAATAATATTGATGAAATTATCTTCTTCATAACTGCTTCTTCACCTTTCTTTCTCTATAATTTCTTATCTACACACCGAACACAACACAATCAATGGTTCACTGAGATTTCATTTTCATTTCAGTTTTTTGATGAGATCAATAAAGTAGTTCGTGAAACTTTGTTGAATAGAAAATAATGAAACAAACAATGATTAATAGTATAGATTTGAAGTTATTCAATTTAGTTGTGTAATATCAATACAATATTATTAATATAACATTATAAAATATGGAGGAGACCAATAAAATTTCACAAATTGTAAAAGAGAGATAAAAGATTAAGTTTTAAAAATAAGAGAATTTAAAATTAATTTTAAGTAAATTAAGGAAATTAAAAGTACATTTAACCCAAAAATAAAAAATGTTACAATTTTCAATTATTGTTAAGATTAGTTGTTAATGAGATGAAAAAAAACTAACTTGTTAATTTTTTAAATCGTGCATTCAATTAAATCAAAGTATAATATAATTTTTGTTATTTTAATTTCTAAAATATTTTTATACAAATTTACATAATGAGATATAATTAACTCTATATAAAATAAATTCTTCTTTCAACAATTAGTTTGACAAAACATAAAAAAGTAATTTTAATTGATTAGTAATATATTTAAATTAAAATCTTTAAGCCCTAATTTAATTAACAAATATCGATATTATTAGAGGAATGTTTTGTCTTTGAAACTGCAACGTTAAAGATATTATTAAATTTATACTGAATTAAAATTAATTTATCAATCTAAAACTAAATAAATACCTTAATAAGACCAAAAAAAAAAAATCAAAACAACAACGAAACATGAAATTAAAACGTTGCACTAAAAGAAGAAAATGTTGCACCAATGGCATTTTGTGAAGTACTTTAGTGGGAGCATTTGTCCATTTGCTTAAGTTCATAGGGCAGATACTGACACTTAAACGGGCAACGACTTGGTTTACCCCACTTTTTATCAATACCATTTGAAACCACTTTCATAGTTTCCTTTATGTGTGTCTTTAGCAGCATGAAAGGCATTATCTTACCATAAGGTGCAAAAAGTCCAAATCAAAATTTCAAAGCAACGGACCCACTCTCCCACTATGATTAAGATTCCCTATCTATATATCATATGAGTTAAGATTAAAAAAAGCCATCCTACAAACCTTATCTACATCATAGAGAAGAAAAATTAAACGTGATTCCGTACCTTTATGTCTAAATAAGAAGAATAATTACTTCAACGGTTCCATTTTTAGTCCTTTTCACAACAAAAATGAGGTTCTTCTCCATACAACGGTTACTTGATCAAAGTAAAAAGTATCTCAACACAAAAATATTAAGATCAAAGTAAAAAGAAGGTTCTTTATGATTTTTAACCACAAAACTTAATGAACCTATAAATAAATCCAGTAATATCTCTTAACGAAAACCAAAAATCATTGCAGGGCATTTGCAAAAAAAATTGAATGTGTATTTTGATTATGCAGTGATTAAAATTGATCGTGTAAAATTAATTTTAGTTAAAAATGAGTTGAATATAAAATAATTTATATTTTGATATATTCAAGTAAAAGTGATTAGTTTTAGTTAAAAATGAGTTGAATACAAAATAATTTATATTTTGATATATTCAAGTAAAAGTGAATTGAACAATAAATTTCAGAATAAAAATCATGTTTAAACTCAAAAATGTGATTTTACTACTGGTTGAATAGTTATTTTAGTACAAAGTTGAATATTTTTTATTTATGATATGATTATAATAATTTTTTAAAAAAGAGTCCAATATGGGTAATGGGTGTGGAAAATTCTAAGCTTTAAATTAAAAGGTCTAATACAGTATCCATATCCTTTATATAATTCCACACCCACCCACTCAGTGTCCTTTTCTTCTTCCACTGAAAAACAACACTGCTAGATCTCAATTCAGTTACCAACACAAAGAAATATGGAAGCTCTCCTTTCTCAATTCACCTTCCTCTCAGACCAATCTTTACAAGACAAGAACTTCGATCCTTCCACGATCGAAGATCTAATGAAACTATTTGAGATTGAATCATACAAAGCATGGGCAGCAGCAGAACTTGAACAAGAGAAAGAGGTGGAAGAAGCAGAAGATGCAATGCAAGAAGCCGAGGAACGTCTCGACTCGGCGATGGAAAGTGCCATGGATGAATTCAGAAGGTTTGAAGAAGAGTTAGAGAGGATGTCAAAAGCTGAAATGGAAAGTTTAGTTGAAACAGCAGAGAGTGCAAGAAGAATGGGAAACTTGATGGAAAAAAGTGCTTCTATTGCTTCTAAAAAGTATATTGAAGCTGCTTTGAATTCAGCTACTGCTTCTATGAAATCAGCTTGGAAAGGAATCTCTTCTGGAAAGGTTCATCCATCTTGATTGATTGATGTAATGCAATTATGCATCCACAATTTATCTATCTATCTATGTATTTATTTTAAGAAATACGTGACGAAATTTCACACCTCTTTATTGGAATATTTAGTAGTGAAAAATAAAATATTATAACTGGATCTGGATGAATGTGATGTCATGTGCCCCTGATATCTCAGTTTATTTGTTCAATTCTATGTTAATTACTTTTGGCACCACAAATCTATCTCCTTAAGATGCAGAATCTTAATTAGCACAAAGTTAGTGATATTTCTGATAAATTTCAATACTATTCCCCTTTATCAGAAATAAATGTTATTTGATCGTGACAAATATGATAAAGGCGAGGAAAACTCGTTTAAAGGTAAATCACCTACCCAATTGTCAAGCCAAAATTAAATATACTCATTACCAATTTACTATACATATATTATCACATAGCAATTAAACAAAGGTCCTTTGTTGTAACGAAGCGATACTTTTGTGATACATATTAAGTGTGAGTTATAAGTCTTATAGAAACAAGTCTTATATTTCTATGTATATAATTTATAAATCAAGTGTCACAGATGCAAACTTAAGGATAATTTTATTTTAGTAGTGATGAAAGAAGAATATGATGAGTGATGATGAAGAAGATGAATGGTGATGTATTTTTTTTTGAAATTTGAAAAACCTACCGATTAATTTTATTTTTTATTATTCTACACGGATTTGTCACTAGAGTTTTTAATGGCACGTCAGCTATTTTTAAGGATAATTTTGTACATATTAAAATATAAATGACTTATAGGAGAAAAAAAAAATGATAACTTTGTAAACATTATAAAAGATAAATGATAAGTTTGAAGTTTTAAAAGATACAAGACTCAGACCGGAAAAAAAAATATAACATACTTATAGTGTAATTTTGTCTATTTTGTTTCAATCTTTTGTTTGAACAAACATGACATAAAAAGTTAATCATAGACATTATTCTATCTTATTTCTCTAGGTAACGTTTTTATTCTCAATGTGAATTGAGTTAGAAACCAATAACTTAAAAACAATATGTTTTTAAAACTTAAAGCCGCCTCTTCCTTATTTTCTTTAACTCTTTTTTGTTCTTACTCCATTAGGGATGAGTAGTCTAAGGTCATTTTTGGCCTAAAATCACTTATTTTATTTGTTCTTTTTTTCTATCTTTATTTAAATAAGTAATTTTCTCACATATATATATATATATATATAATTATTTTTATTTTATTTATGATTTCATCGTTCAAGTGCGATGTTGACAAATCAACTTCAATTAAATGCATATGCAATCAATGACTTTAATCAAAACACTTTAATTTATTAGAGACTTTGCCACTGTACATTTTACTATTTTAAACCGTTAAGTTGTGTAATGCTATTCATTCAGTTGTTAGAGTGAACATATATAACCCGAAAATTTCCTCAGTCTGTTAGAGATGCATTGAAGCATAATTCAGTTTGGCCCTATGCATTAGGAATACGAGGTGAAGTAGATTACATAAGGCAGAATATCTGGTCCACAAGACACGGATAAATATACCGTTTGATTTGATTGCTTAGTTAGTTAATTCCCCAAAAGTTAAAGCATGATTTGAGCAAGTGGTGGTAGGTAATGGCAACAATGCGCTTCACACGTTAACTAAGTCACAGTCCCACATCGAGCAATATTGGGATCTAGGAAAAGTTGGCTGCTATAATATTAGAAGATTAAGCAGTAATGAAACCATGATCCTTCAGGCAGTTACGGGGATATGAGGAGTGGTCGAGTCTCGCAGAAAATATGCGAGTTGGGTGTTCGCCCCAAGCCTGGTTACGACAATTGGGCACTCTCATTTAATCATTCTGATCCCTATCTAGCCCAATCCTGAAGGGCCAAATCAAGTTGTTAAATTTTTGTTCTATTATCAATTATTAATAATATAATGAAGGGCCTTATTGAGATATAAGATCATCAATTTTAGGATAATTAAAATTTTATTCAATTTTGGATTATAAACTTCAGGAATCCAACATATATATCCTTCAAAATGCATTCAATTATAAGAAAGTGCTCCTGTACCAAAAAGGTGTTCTATCTTGCTCGCCTGCTATACAAAAATAATTGTTTCAAAACAAAAATATTTTGTCAAAAAATAATTCTTTTTAAATTATAAAGTTATTTTATTATTTATTTAATTTTTTTTCAATTTATAATATTGTTAGTGAATTTGAAAAAATTTCACACAATTTTATTATTTAAATATTATATATATTATATTAGGATTTGATGAAGTGTGTATTAAACACACGACATAATAAAATAATATTTCTTGTTTATTGTTATGTGTGTGTTAAATACGAAATGACATAATAAAATAATATTTCTTGTTTATTGTTATGTGTGTGTTAAATACGAAATTATATGATGTTTATAATGTTACTATTACATTATATATCTTTATTTAATTATTTTTAAGTAAAAGTAGAGTACAAAACATCACATAATTAATTTAATATCTCAATTATGTCGGCACCTCAAATTATTATCATTTGTAACACTCTAAAATATTAAAAATAAAAAGGAATACAATTTTTTTGTAAAACTATATCAAAATGGAAAACAATTCTAAAGAATACAAACTATTCCTTTGTTAAAAATTTAAAATTAAAAAAAAAATACCATCAAATATCTACATAAATCAATAAAATATATTGACCAACACCAATTTTTTTTCTTTCTGAATCGGAAACATATATCCGATCGTACGATATGACAATTATTTCTCTATTCTATAGTATCGTACGCAAACAAAGTTAATGTAGATGATATTTTTAACAAAACGACCCGTTTTGGCCTTGTTTTTGACTTTGGTGGTTGTTGTTGGTCTTAGGGCAAAACGACTCGTTTTTAGAGTTTAGAAAAAAGCAAAATATAAAACGTAGTTTGGTCCATCGTCGTTCTTGTTGTCTTCCTCTGTTGTTTTAGGGTTTGCAGAGTTTCAATTTACTCTGATAACATCCCAATTCCTCCCTATTCTTCAATTCTACAAAATCGACAAATCCAGCCACATATCTGTTCCTTTATTGTTCTATTCGAAGTTTCCCTTGATTTTTTCAGGTGAAAACTTGTTCTTAGTTATTTTTTCATCTAATCACGCTGCTTAATAAGATTCACTTAGTAAATGAAACTTATAGAACGGATTGTTTCATTAATTTCTATGCATCTTCAATCTATCGTTAATTGATATGCTTTGGTTTTGATAATCATTAAATTACTTATTTTTGACGAAAATCATTTAATAATTGGATAATTGGATAATTGGTTAATTGATTGTTTTGTTAGCTGATTGATTTATACTAATTTTGTTTTTGTTTGTTTTGCTCTTACAGGGAAACTTTTTCTTTTGATCCTTTGTTCTTCTTTTTCTGATCTTGAAAGAGATATATTAAGCTTATTGGGGATCAGGTGTTGAGAGATGCCTCGAGACTTGTCGCGATCCCGATCGCCTCCTTACCGGCGTAGGCATTCACCATCTCCTGTTGGACACAGATATAGCAGGAGGAGTAGAAGAGATAGAAGCCGGTCTCCATATTCATCCTATTCATATAGCAGGTGATCCTGTTTGGATGTTGGTTTTTATGTGATATATCTCTTAGAGTTAGAATGATTGGGGGTTTGTGTTTTACAAGTTATTTGCTGTGTATCTTCACATTATTTGTCGATATTGTTTTGTAATATTTTATGTTGTAAATTCACTGAGTTGTACCGTATATGTTAGATTTGATTTAAGAGTTGATGTTCTATGACACAACAAGGGCGTTATTATACTAATATAATATTCTAGTAAATTCTTCCGAAATTGGATTGGATCTAGACTTGAACTTGAGAATTTGGCAAGGGTTGTGTTGTTGACCAGGGGTTAGCTTTGAGGCAAAACGTGTAAAACATGTTTTTGTGGGGTTCTTTCTCTTTCCATTATACTAATGTCTTATTTAAGTGCTAAAGAAATTACAAAAAAAGATGTGAATTTCTTTGATGGAGTATTTGTCGAAAACTGACTATTTACTTTGTTTGAAGAAATGAATATGGCACTTTCAGGACTACAGAGCTATCATATATTTATGACCGAAACATGTTGGTCAATATTGAACCCCATGGTTGATAATGCTGGTTATTTGTGGAATGTAATTTGAATTCAATATCTACTTGGTAGTTGCTTATCATTCTGCTTCTTTGCTGTAAGTGTTCGATTGGACAAGAATGGATGGCTAGATTTCTTTTAGTATGCCATTTGGACCTCTTCTGTTAAGCTTGTTGAGCCACTGAATGAGATGCATGCAGTTATGCTGGATGATTGACATTGCTAATATTCAAGTATTTGAAGACCTTGTCATAAGTGTCCGGGATGGTGTCACTTTTTATTACTTGTTATTGTTATTGGGTTTCTTTCTTTTGTGTGGTTCCCTATTTGTAAGTGAAGGTTGAAACTCATTAATAAAACATATATATAAGCATAGAGCATAATGTAGAGAACATGATAGGATATATGATATTCCTAACAAAATAAGAAACATCAGTTTCTTCCCATAACATGGAAAGTGAGGGATATGAACAGGTGGTGGGTTCTGATAAGTGTTTTATCATTGCTCGATTGTGACATTTGCTTCTTTGTGTGATAAAAGATGGAGCACACAATGGTTATTATTTTATGAGGTAACTGTATATGTTTTCATATTTAGCATGCTAGATGGTGGGAAGGCTTTATATTCACTTAAGATAGCTGTTCAGTTTTATGAGGTCCATTGCTTATAATCATCTGTATCACCCCCACAGGCGAAAAAGTCGTTCTATTTCGCCAAGAGGCCACAGAAGTCCTTCTGCAACTCCTTGGCGTCGCAGAAGTCGATCTCCAACTGCAAAACGATACAGAAGACATAGAAGTAGGAGTTCCTCATTGTCCCCTGCTCATAAGTCTTCCAGTTCAAGCCTTGGGTCAGTAGAGCAAAAATCTGCAATTGAAAAACAAAGGAAAGAAGAAGAGAAGAAAAGGTAGATTTATTGATTTATGCCTTCTTCTAATTCTGCCCTTTTCTTCTCTTTTATTTGATTTAAGCTTTAAGGTGGAAATTGTTAGTTGGCTCTTCTGTTTTTTAGGAGAATTTCAGTATTTTATGTGTAAAGTATAATTTATTGCTGAAACTTTAGAACATTGATGTTATTAATGCACATAACTCCTATACACAAAAAGGTGCATATTATCTGTAAAATACAGATGGACTGGAAATTAGGAAAGGAAGGTCATTATGGTAAATCTTTTTAACCATTTCCCTTCTTTTGTTAAACAGTTATAGTGTCAAATTTTCATTTACCATGTATTTATTTTAAATATTGGTATGCTCTATTCTCAGGGCATCTATTGGTTTATATTATGATTAACTTCATTTTGTATAGAACATATTGGATACGATTCAAGTCATATACACTAGGTAATGGAAAACTTCCCCTGCTTTTGCTGTTATATCATTTATACTCTAAGGGCTATGCTGTTAAGTTTTGCCCCTATTGCCTCTCCACCCCCTCCTTAGCCTTTTAATATGAACATTATGATTCTTTGCGTAGTTGATGGCCTTCTTGTATGTAAAAAAAGAATAATAATTATGTTAAGGAATAGAGTATTGCAGTTTTTTCTTCCACCTCTTTTCTTATGAAACAGAAAACATCTGTCTCCTTTGTGGGTGTTTGACTCTAACTGCATGCTTTCTTGACGGGGTTTATTGTATGAATTTGCAAAGGGATTGGAAACCATCCTAATACATGTTTTTCTTAATGCTCTATGTTTTGGTTCTTTTTGGAGGATTTCTTACTATCCCTTCCTTTTTTCCTTTTGGATTTTTTCTTTTATTTTAGAAAGGAAGCATTGCATCTTACTTCTTCTTTCTCTATTGTACACGTGATCTTGATTCCTGACTAAGCTCCATCCTTGCCAGCAGTGGTGGGAATAGGTGGAGCCGAATTAAGCTTTCCATAAATAGGCTAGCTTAGTAGGTCTAAAAGGCACTTTTGGTGATCTGTAACTGACATTTTTAGCGAAATAGGCTTTGAAATAAGTCTTAACCTTGTCTAATTAAATAATGTCTTGCCTGACCAGGACTTGATGTGAGGCTACGCAATGAACCCCTTTCGGCTGGCCTAATTGTTGGTAGTAATTAAGAACACGTTTAATGATTTCGTGTCTCATGATTTATAATTTTTGTACTAGCTTAGCATAGCTTAACTGTTATCTACCGTGGTCTTTACCGGGAGGTTGTGGTTGTTGGTGGGAGTTTGACCTCCATATCCCCATTGCCATCCCTCCCCCCCTCGTAGGTCCATAGGGAGGGATGGCAATGGAGGTCATCGCATTTGTAAAACATTGTCCCCAAAAGACCGTCACTCTTAGTTTCCAATCTAACTTTAATTGTTTTTTTTTTCAATTGTACCCTCTGATTAATATTATGTGCAATTGGGCATCACTGCCAAGTCAATAATCTCCACTTTGCATTTATGATAATGGAAATACATCAATAGTTAATAAGGGTAATTGAGTAAAACCATCATTCTCTTCCTTTCATTTATCATCTTTTCTTAATCATAGTGAAATGGTCGAATGTGACAGTTATTGTGAGACGGAGGGAGTATAATTTACTAAACTGAAAAGGTGACAGGCAACTTGTTTTTATTACTTTCTGCTGCCAGCAGCCACATTATATTTGTTGAGTTCCTGAAACTGTTTGGGTTTCATCATGATTGTTCAGAAAGATTTGTTATCCTTATATAAGTATACATGTCACGTTTTTTCCCCCATTTGGTGGGGTGAAGCCACCGGTGGAGTAATATAGGAAGATAAGTTGTTTAGGATTTCATCTTTTTTGTACAGTGAGAAAGTAGATCTGACCTTGTGACCCACCTCAACGGGTCTAGGCATCGAGCTGGCTTACAGACTGGTTTCTCTCCAAGTTTGAACATTTTTGTCAGTCCGATCCTTTGGATGCAATGCTCATCCATTGTTGCTTTTCATTTGTAGTTTCACCTTGGCATTTTATTAGAGCAAATCTTTTGCTATGTAGGATAAATATTATTTTCAAACACGGGTTTATCAATTGACTTAATGCTTTTATCACCTAACTAACTAATGAATTGACCTATTTTACAACAACTAAGCTAGCAAAGATGCATAATTAAAAAATTCTAGTATTTCCATGATTAGTTTAAAACTGCAGCATGTTACTTGAATTTCTTCTCCACAGGCTTATCTGAAGGAAGGTACTGCTATAATTCAACTTGTTATGTTTGATGATCAAATTGGCTCCCTCATTTATCTCTGTTCACCAGTTTTGAAACTCATTTGTTTGGATCAGGATTCAATAGAGGTATGCCTTAAAAGCATAACCATTTTTAGTGCCTTTATCACTACGGAGGTTAGTTTGTCGTTGATTGTGGTTTTCTATTAAGTAGTTTAGGAAAGTGTAAAAAGAAAACGGGGAGAATGTAAATGGGGAGAAAAATGAAGCAGACATGTTTATTGTCCAGTTTCTATGCAAGTTGCCAATGATAAACAATATTGAGGCTACTTATGTGTGGCATTTCCCCCTGCATGAGTGGCCATTTTCCTGCTTAACATTTTGTATGTTTCCACAGGCGTCAACAGGAAGCAGAGTTGAAATTAATAGAAGAAGAGACTGCGAAGAGGGTTGAAGAAGCTATTCGTAAGAGAGTTGAGGAAAGCTTGGATTCTGATGAGGTCCGGGTGGAGATTCAAAGGCGGTTGGAAGAGGGAAGAAAGAGACTTATTGATGAAGTTGCTGCTCAACTTGAAAAAGAAAAAGAAGCGGCTCTTATTGATGCTAGACAGAAAGAGGTATGTGTTTCCAATTGAACTATACTGTGCTTAATTCCTTTTTTTTGGAGTGACCAGCATATGAATATTACCCTCTTCTAATTTAACCAATCCTCAGTCTTGCTTTGGGAGAAAGTAAAATTTGAAATTTATTTATGCGATCTTTTTAATCTTTCAATTTGTAAATTTCTTGATTTGATTGGTTTACTTAAGGTGATCGAATGATGGTGGGGTTATGATAGGATTACTTGTCTCCTAATTCATCTTATGTTCTTCGCAGAATAAGTCCAAGAAGGGTACCATTCGAAGGCTTTAATATTTTAATTCTTTTGCTAATCCGATGAAATATGATTTGGAGATTTCCGGTTCCAGTTTATAAGTGTACAGACAATTGTTTCAAGCACATGCACTTATTTTAACAGAGGAATAAGTCTGAAGCCATTGCAAAAGCTTATATTAATATTATTTATCAACGTTGATCTGCAGGAACAAGCTCGTAAAGAGAGAGAAGATCTTGAAAGGATGCTTGAGGAAAACAGGAGGAAGATTGAAGAAGCTCAGAGAAGGGAAGCATTGGAGCAGCAAAGAAGGGAGGAGGAACGATATAGAGAGCTCGAAGAGCTACAGAGACAGAAAGAAGAAGCCCTGCGAAGGAAGAAACAAGAGGAGGAGCAAGAACGTTTAAACCAAATTAAATTGTTGGGAAAAAACAAATCCCGTCCAAAATTGTCATTTGCTCTTGGATCCAAATGACCGTTGGGCAACTATTTGTCTAGTTTATCTAAAAGTGTTTGGCCTTATTCTGTATTTTGCATATGTAGTTTAAGGAAATTACACAGCCTCCTCGGCTTCAGGGACAGTGTCCTTACTGTTTCATATTTGATTTTCTCATAGCCACTTAATTTGGTCCTTGCTTGATACTTCACTTCATTTACAGTGAAATCATGCTCTCTTAGTACTGAGAGCTTTCCCAATGCTATTTTCAATATTGTCCTTATTTTGCACCATTAGAGTGCAGTGATGTGGAGACATGCCGGAGTACCGATATCTCTTGAGCATACTAAAACTGACACCGTATACCAAAACTGATACCGTATTTTGACATCAGATACCAATGAGTGTGGACGTTAGTCCGAAAGTGAGAGAAAAAGTATCTGATAAGAGAGAGAATAATATAAAAAACTATAAAAATACAATGTTGATGTCTATACTGGTGTTTCAAGAATTATTTCTCTTCTACAATATGCAACTGTAAAAAAAAAAATAGAGCATAAATAGGAGAGTCAAATATCAGATCCGATCAGGGTATGATGAAAAGAATGAAATAAAAAATGAAATAGACTTGTATTTTTAAAATTGATATTTTATCAGATTTTATTTACCTCATAAGTAAACTTTGAATTACTATGATTTACTTCCTTTAGGAATCAAGGCTTAAGACAGAAAAAGTAAATAAGCATCCTTGCAGGTATATGTGTGTTGTTCATCTTCCACATATATGTTATCTAATATATGATGCATGTATATATAATACGTCCAATTATATTCGTAAGCTGCGAACAAGTTAACGAGTTGGACTACATATAATCATAAACTGAGATTGAAGAACTACAAAGTATGATCGATGTCTATTTTTGCTACTTTTCGATGGTTGAATAAACAATTTTCTTATTGTGACATTGGGATGCTCAGTACACACGTGGCTCATTCTGTATAAATAATATCCACCAGATACTTCCCCATGTCATTGAATTTTATTTTTTCATATTTTGTACCTAATTGGGTTTGCCCACTAAAGTGTCATTAAACACACCAAATCGATTTAACACGATGTTGTTTGAACTTGTAAGCCCACAAAAATCATGTCAAATCCATAAGCTTTGTGAGTTGTGACTACCACAGCAAAATTGATATTTTTATTCTACAAGACAATATTCTTTTAGGAAAATAATTTATATACATTTATACACCCCATCAACCACTTCAAATAAAAAGAAATAAAGAAAGTGATATAATTAATACATGTGATATATTGATAATGTAATAATAAAAGAAAAACACAAAGAAAAATAAGGTAATAAATGAATATATGAAAATTATAAGATTTATGCATTATTGTTGACTTTTTTATTTCCAATGCATATAATCAATGCTACCTAACATATCTAACTATTAAAAAAGAAAACCCACGCCACTTTTTTCTTATTATTATTGCTAGGTCTTCTTTTTGGTTCCGATGTTCCTCGCAACCTTCTCAAGTATTCAACTGTTTTTGCTTTTGCCAACCCCACATAATAATAGTCTTTGTAACTAGGGTATCAGCTCATGTACATATGTAAAATATTTCTCATCGAATTAAAAAACTATATTTAGCTATATAAGATACTACCTCAACCATTTATCATACTACTTTTTTCGTGAACACACTTTGTCCTTAAATATAAATATCTTTTTAATTTACTTACTAAATGTATTTATTATTATTTTTTCAAATATATCCTTTATTAATACTATTAGTTTATCTTAAAATATAAAAAATTAAGTTTAACACATTCAAATACCAAAGTTAGTTTATGAACATTAATGCATTAAATGAACACATTAACTACTCTTTCAACTTTTCTTAATAAAAATGAAAAAATAATTAACACTTATAATAAAAGACGGAAGTAGTAAGTTATTTTTACAATTTTCACATAGAGATTTTGTGAAATACCATGTTTTTTAATGAACATTTTTATAAAAGGACTTATAATTAATTACAAAGGTACTATAAAATATTCAACATTTTTATTAAATATACTAGATAAAAAGTAATAAAATGCTAGAATAATAAAAAATATATAAATTTTGAGAAGAAATAGATAAAGTGTGATCATACAAACAGTAATACACATAATTTTATTTAAAATTTGTCATTAAGTGTTTTAAGCGAGATTATCAGTAAGAGTTGAGACTTACAATTCCAATACAGATTAGGAGAGATGTTCAGATTTATATTTACAATGTTAAAAAGAACATGTGAAAACAAATTAAAATAGATTAATTAAAAAAATGACTAGTCAAAGGCAATTATGAAGTTGAAAGAGTATCGAATCCAGCTTGTAAATTAAAAACAAAACAAAAATGGGTTGAAAGAATGGTTATGAGTGGTGTAGTTGTAGTTACTAGTTAGTCCTTGTTGTTCAGAGACATTGACTGAGAATGGGAAAGTTTTTGGTGTGACACATTTATTTATTTATTTATTTATCATGATTAACATATAATTGCCGTGACCAGATTCATGCTGACACTTCCAACCAACGAAAAAGCGCCACGTCATGAGACATCATACGTGGATGTCGTTTTGATCCACCGGCCCCCCAATACCAAACTGCATCGCATTAAAATCGAGCTCGTGATATAACTATGCATTTGCACGGTTCAATTGAATCAATGTTAATGTTAATGTCATTGTTTTTGTTATTGTTGTGTCCTCTCACGTGGACCGGTTTTTTCTGTCTATTGTCATTGACACAAATTGGATGGGACGAGTGGAGCCTCTCATCAATTTACACTCATGTGCTGTCTATCTTTAGCCAACTCAATCTTAAATACATTATCACTTCATTTTACTCTCTCGGTCTGTTTGGTTGAGAAAATAAAGTGTGAAAGACAGAAATAGTACATCAAAAATTAAATATATTTTATTATATTATTTGATATAAGACAAGAAGAGAAAATAAATATGAATGAAGTGTCTTATCTTGCTTGATTAGATAAAATAAAATTCAAAGTAGAGATGATTAATCAGCTCAATAAGACAATCAAAATAAAAAGTTTCTAAGTTCACTAATTCATGAACTATTTCAAATATGATGCTAAAAATAAAATCATGAATTCATGTATATTTACAAGTCACAATCCATTTTCTCTCCTATATTTGGCCTACAGAGAAGAAACTCATTTTAAATAGTGTAGATAGATATTATTTTTAACATTATGCCTCAGATTTGAACTTTAAATCTCACGTTGTGCATGTGAGTTTTAAGTAATATTTACCATTGTGTCTATGTAAAAAAAAAAACTATTTATTTATATGCTATACGTTGGTTTTATAAGTAGTCTTAACGGAATACAACCTACAGACATATAATATTATATATTATAAATTGTTTTCATAATTTTTTTCATTTTTTTATAAGTGTATATGTTAGTAGAAAATTCAAATAAATCAATTCAAAAATGTCATTTAATTTTTAATTTAATTTTTTAAACTTTTCATAAAAATTTGGTAATATATAGTTTATTTTTTTTCAAAATAAGAATGAAGATTTTACCTTAATAGATGAAAAATCTTATAAGGCGAAAGTGGTAAGAAATGATTTACATAAAATAATAGGAAGAATTTTTGTCTTGAGAATCTTTTAAGATAAATGAGCTTTTGAAATGGTGCAAAGAATATATTACTTTTTGAAAAGAAAAAAGAAATTCTGCCACTGAAGTTTAATGGCAAAGATCGAGGAATATGATGTAGTAAACCTAAATATGGGCGTTATTTAATTCAAATTAATGGTAATAAATATTCTACGGTTTACGTCGTAATTAACTTGGCTGTATTCAGAGAGAATATTACTCATAAAAGATGCCAAACTACTAAAGAGTGAAAGGTAACCGTTGATTTAAGAAGAGCGTTGATTACACGTGCTAAGAATCCGCGTGAGCTCTTAATCACGTCTCATAAACATTTTAGTAGCGTCAACTTGGTTAGGTTAGGTTAGGTTTAATATTTTTCATATATAAATATGGGTGACACTCACATTTCTTTTTCCTTCTCTATTCTCTATTTCATCATCGTTTCTTTCTTTCCTATGTTTCTTAGATGAGAATGAGAATCACAAATTAATGGATCGGGAGATTGTGGTTGATGGGAATGTTGTTTGGCTCGAGGTAACTATAACTCAATTTCTATGTCTTTGAACTAAATATAGTTTCAAAGGTTTGATTTTCAATGTTATATATCTATCTATCTCGGACCAGGCTTCATTCCCGTCAACTTGATCTCTTTTTATCTCTAAATCTAATGGTTCTTACCACTGCACCATATTCTGTCAGTTGTAGATGATCCAAACACGCTTCTGGTAAGACATTCTAGTTTGTGTTGTGTGTAGATTCATTTAATTTAGACATTGCATGAATATTTGTCAAATAGTATTCATGTAGGGATGCAAAGAGATCAGGAAGATGCCTCTGACTTTGTTGTTGGTTGGTTGGTGCACCTTTGCCACTGCTTTTCTTAATTTGTCTTCTTTCTTGCGGCTTCATATATTTATCTCTTTCAACATGTGATTTAAACTGTTAAAAGGAGGCTCAGAAATCCAGATTATTCATAATTATTTTTCTCGGGTTATGATTAGTGACTGATTGTTATATATTAACAATACTCTGTCTCTTATCAAAATATAAGAGAAAATGAATAAAAAAAAATGTATTTGTTTTAAATTTTATATTAAATATATCAGTTTTGATTGAATAAACTTTTTCTTATATTAAAGGCACTAGGGAAGAGTGTATATTGAAACACATGAAACTTTTAAATAAATTCTGCATTTTGTCAGTAGAGGTTTCAGAATTATGTAGCATCTTTAGGGTTTCAGATTCCTAGCTTGCCTTTTCTTGCTTTCAAATTTCATTCTATCAAAATACTTTGCCTTGCTTTTTCAGGTAACATATATACTTATATATTTTTGTTTTTTGTTTTGACAGAAATTAGTTCTTTCTTTTGATCTTAGTAACAAGGTGGCGGCTGCAAATTGCAGTTCTTTTTTGCTTTCTTCTTGTCGATCTTTTTCTTTATTTGTCTCAGAAATTGATATTGACTCTGAGTAAAGTGTAGTATATGGATCTAATCCCTAAAACTATATCACATTTTATTTATATTTTCTTATCAATTCAATTTTTATATATACTAGAATATTGGCCACTATATATTTTGTCTTTGTTTGGTTGCAATGGCATTACAATTCTAAGTCCTAAAACATAACCAAAACAAACGTACCATTATAGCTAGGAAAAATATATGTATGTTTATTTATTAATATTCAAGAGTCAAATAAATCAAAAGTGAGTCTAAGATTATAATGATAAATTGCCATGAGAAATATTGTACTTTTTTATTCCTCTCTGAATGCAGCTTAGAAAAGAAGGCTCCTTTACGAAGAAAAAGTGTTTCGTTTTTGTTTGGTTGGAAATCTTTGGTGATGAAAGCTTTGATTCTTTGGAAGTGAATTTGCAAGTGCTTTGCATTTACAATCTTCACAGAGCATAAAACAAACGAATCAAATAACGCTTACATTGGTTTTGTTTTGTTTTATCATAGATATTATAAATTTAAACAAATTCATTTTGGTTAAAGTGAATTAAATGTAAAATGATGCATGTTTCGATAAAAATCACACATAAGTAAATGACGCATATTTGAATGCAAAAATTTCAATTAAAACAAAAAATTAGAATATGGTTTAAAATAGAAAATAATATTTTTATTTTATGATCTATTAACATGGAACATTCCCCATAGTAATATTATTTGGTGCAATGATTTCAGATGTTGTAGAAGCCAAGCCAGTTGTCTACTTGGGCCTACTTGGGCCACTATCCCTCACGTTGTTCAGAAACAATTTGGGCTTTTCCAGTTTGATAGATATTTGGCCCAAATGGTTTAAGCTTTCACATAATTAGGGCACTTTATATTATTTCCACCCCATAAACATGGAGGTTTAGCAACAGTAAAGTGTTCAATCACGTGTATAATGCCCCACCACAAAGTGATATTTATCTGTATTTATTCTTTGCTTTTTTATTCAGAAATTTAGCTAGTGCACACACGTCTTTAACAAACAAGAATCACACATAGCATCTAATTCTTCAATATAAACATATTTGATTGGATATAAGAGAATTATAGTTAATGAATTCTCGAATCAATTTCATAAAAAGATTGTCGTATGTATAAGTAACTTTTAATTGGAAATTTTGCAGACTTTAGCATAAAAGCAGCAATGTGAACTACAATTCTCATTATTCCTTCCACTTTTATTTTGGAAAATAGAATGGTACATTTGCAAGAAGCACACTATTCATTTGTTTCATACAACATTAACATTACCACAAAAGCCAAATCTGAAAAACATAGACAATGGTTTTTACTATATTAGTAAACATCGCAAACAATATTGCACGAGTGTGATACAAATTCTGATAGAAAATAAATGTGTGAAATTCTGTCACATGTCATTGAGATAACTTTTTTTATAATAGATAACGATATTTACAATAAGAAATTGAAGAGCAACTCTAGTGAACTTAATGTCTTGCCCTGCCTCCAAATTCGCTAGCCTTCGATTTTCTAAAGCTACCATTAATATGTGGAGGATATTCATCTTCTAGTCTTCCAAAACCTATTAGATTCAGATTGAGATTCAGCACTCTCAGCATGATCTATTTGAGTATCTGAATTCCTTGATGATTTGTTTAGAGGTGAATTGATAAGTGGCTTAATTGCCACTAGCTCAGGATCAGGTGAAAACTTATATGGTAACTTGCTGTTATCCATCTTTCTAAAGGTAATAGAAATCCTGCAGCAAAAAACAAATATTATTATATAAAAACCAGTTCATTAAAACAAGAAAGGATTTTCAAGTAAGTGTATATTATAAATTTTTTGTATTTAAACTTGAAAGTACCTTTTTGATGACACAGATGGAATACAATGTTTAGCTATGTCTGCTCCATTACCATTGAAAACAAACACTGACCTGCATGATTATCATAAAAGTATTATGAACACATAGGCAATATACATCATCAAACACATAAATTATTTGACAAGTAACACAAATAAAGGCCATGCTCAAAGTTTGATTAATTACAAGTCACAAGAAGAGGGAATAGAAGCTTACCCAACAGGCAGGGGAATAGAAACGGGCCCCGAAAACTCTCCGGGACGAATGGCTTTCAAACGTGAACCGAATAATATGTTACATTCATTTAAGAATGACAAGGTATAAAATGGTCTGACAAAATCATGATGATCGATATGCGGAGGAATGCAGTCTCCTACATCATATATGTTCACTATGCAACTATCCGGAATGCATGTCCAAGGAACTATATTCCATCTAACCATCCTCTTTATCATTTGCTTGAACAAATGTGGTAATGGATCAACCTCTGCAGCTCTACTTATACCAGGAGGGTTGCCATTTTTGTCCTGCAACATTTTACAATAATAAATAAGTAAAATAAAATATCAAATAGTAACTACTAACTAGAGAAGAAAACTGAAATGTTCCTTACCATTGCATAATTGTAACAGCAGCCAAATTGCAAGGTTTCGCGTCCTTTACCTCGCATCCACTTTCTCGGTTTTGAATATGTTTTATCTGCAAACAAGAAAAGCCAGTAGATATGTAAGAATCACATTCATTCCATGTACTACTGAATGAAGAGGACTAATTTACTGCTAGAGTGCTAGTACTAGTGGTTAGAGTAAACTTGAAATATGCCACATAATAGTATAGTAAGTATCAATATCAAATATTGTATAAGGTTATGAAAAATGGACCTCATTGATCCAGAATCAGTCAATTAGAAATTATGGCAAAGTCACAAAAGAATAAAATACTGGACCTCAGTCCCTGCATATGTGTAATTAGGCACATTATATAAACAAATCAAAACACGTTTTATTCTGCAATTTGTATCCTCGAGAAGCATTTTAGTCGTTGAAATTGTAATGATCGGTCAATTTAGTCCCTCTGAATTAACAATTTAGTCGATTAAATTAAAATTAAAAAATATCAAACAATTCAATCCCTTTATAAAATTCTACACCAGAATTTGCTGTTTCGTAAAATTGAGGAACTGAATTGACCAATTCTTATAATTTCAAGTTTTCAACGGCTAAAATGTCTATTAACTCGAACCCAATGACTTCTAAATTTTGTATTAGTTCTAAGAGTATACTAAAAGAGTGCAACAAACATGAGTACAAATATGAGAAATAATGAAAAACAAAAAGTATATGCTAAAGTTCACAAATAAATTAAAGGAATGGTGAGTGAATTGAAGCATAAAAGTAGAAAATAGGAAATTTCATATATACCTCTAAGTTTTCCTTGTTGTCCTCTCCATTGCAATCTGTAAATATACTCAACAATTTTGTTCTGCTCAGCAACATTGAAAACACCAGTGTGAAGTTCAAGACCTTGTAGCACATTTATGTCTCTCCCATTTAACCTTTCAATGAAGGAAAAATCTGTTTTGCTTTGAACTTCATTATACCTTATACGCTCCTTTTGTTCGTCCGAAAACTCGTTTTCAAGCGAAGAAACATCAACAATTCCATCATTTAACAACAATTCAGTATCAGATTGCTTAAATTCCTTCAGATACTTATATAAGGAATCAAAGTTGTGTTTGTTATCTCTCATTGTTTGAGTAGAATCATGTTTTTGTAAAAAGCTCCTAGGTCTTTTCCATTGTTTTTCAATTCTTCCATTAAAAGATTCTCCAATTTCTTCCAAATCTTCATCGGAATAGGAATTCTCACTATACTTTCCTATATTAGAATGACAAAATTACATTAAATTCACTCCTAATTTTTTTGAAAAAATAATGCATGCACATAAAAACTTGAAGGCTATGAAAAGAGAGAAAGAGTGTAAATAAGAATGAAGTAAGTTACATACTTTTATGAAGGACTTGAATTCTATGATGGATAAGATCCTCACAGTTGTCACAAAAGCCATGAGAGAGAACCTCTAAAATCTCTTCTTTCTTCAATGAACTTAGAAACTCCATGCTTGAAGAGTTTGAGAAAGATAGCTTCTTTCACTATTGTTTTTGGATCAGTGTGTTTAATTTTATTTTTTTGATTAAAGGATTAGGGTGTTTATTAAATAGTAGTCGTAATATTTATTTTCTTGATTACCAAGTCAAGTCTACGGAGAGAGAAAAAAACGTTTGCAACTTTGCATGTTCTTTAGTTTCTTAAAAACACAATCTTCGGAAGATATTTTGGTTTGTTTTTCTGTATCTTTTAGTAGACATTAAAAAAAAAGAGATTTTTTGTACCAATAAAGAAGATTTCAAATTTATTGTGTTTCCTATTGGCTGAAAAATTATTAATAAAATAAGATTAGATATTTTTATTTTAAAAAAAGAGAGAATATTTGGTCATTAATATTTTTATATCCTTGACTTGAGGTAAAAGAAAGGTAGTCAAGTACATATAAAAAAAAAAGGTAATCAAGTATCACTTGCCGTTAAGAAATAAATCTTTATTAGATCAAATCAAATCTTTTTTACACAAAAAAAACAAAAAATCAAAGATCAAATCAAATAATTTTGACACATAAAAAAAAATCAAATCTTTATTACGATGATTAAGGGGGAAAATTATTTTTATTTTTGTTTAAAAACAGAACCTAAAAGCTAAATCTACGAAGGCGTGTAAAAATTATTGGTAACCATTTATGACTATATATATTATCTTAGATTTCATGTGATGTTTATCATTAATGAGTTTTCATTAATATCAATTCATTAAAGATAAGTTAGAAGTTAAACAAAATTGGTCTATATATTTTTTTAACGAAATATAAGTAAAAATCCAAAATCATGCAACTTTACCAAGAAAGAAGATGAAAGAAAGCAGAGTAGGCAAGTAAAGATATGCACCAAAGTTCCACCTTCAAGAAAAAGATCAAGATTTTGGGGAGATAATAATGGAGTTGGATACAATGTGTCAATTTTTAAGAGTAACATAATGAAGAAGTCAAAGATTGATTTTCTTAAGAGTTGTGATGCAATGAAGTTTCTATCCATAGGAATAGTAGTAGTTCATCAAGCATGATCAAGAGTGGAAGTATGTATGGAATTGGTTCAACTTCTAAAGATCCAAAATCTACAAAAAGGGTATTTTAGGGGTATAATATGAAATCATTATTTGCTTTTAAATTGTGGTGATAGTTTATTTATTATCTTCACCTTTGGAACAATTGTTACTTGTTAATTCATTGGGAGTTGTTACTTGCTGCTTAGTTGCTTAGTAGTTTTTTTTCCTCTTTGGTTTAGACCCTTTTGTTAAAAAAAGTAAAGTAAATATCCACTATTATTCGCAGTCGATGTTAATCCGCGCTGTTCACTTTAATTCACAAGTGAGGATAAAATAATAATATCTAATTAAAAGTAACATTATTATTTTAGTGTATAATATACTCAAATATTTTCTTTAATATTTAGTTTAATTGACAAATATCTATATTAATAAGTTGAACGTTTTTTCGAGTTCGGGTCGGTGACCTCATAGTTATGTGAATTAATTATGATGAAATTTATCATATCTTTTTAGATAAAAAAAATATACTCAAATATTTATGTGTAAAAAGGTAAATATATTTGTGAATAACTATATGTATGTTGAGTTTGTTTTATTACAAAGAAAAAAGTAAAATCTTGTTGATTAATACAGTTCATGCAAAGTATATTAACATATGAGACTATTTATAAGATTTTGCAATTATAGATATGCAATGTAACTTTGTTTTTAATTTTTTTTAATATATAGAATTAGTTCATTCAATTTTTTTGTTTTCATTAAAGTGTTCATTCCAATGGTAATAATTATACATTTTTTTTATTGTTAAAGTTGTAGAATTATATAACTATACATTATTCATTTTATATGATTTATATTAGCGTTCAAACATTAAATTTTATAAATTTATGTACTTTTGAACATCTTCAATTTTAAATAATAGTTTTTGCCAAAATCACCGTGGTTCATCGTAATTTTGTCAATCTAAACATGCACTAAATAATATTGTGTGTCTTGCAGTGTATTATATATAACATTCATTCATGAGTGATAGGTGTTCATAATAGTATTCAAATTATTGAAATAATTTTTCATGTGTGCAAATATAAGTGATATATATATGGAAGGAACACTACAAACCAAAATTGAAATTTCTTAAGGTTCCAAACCCTTAAATAATAATAATATTTTTGTTATATAATAAAAATGTTAGTTACACAAAGTCGTCAAACCAAATGAAAATTCAATAAAAAAATGTTACCCAATTATATTGTTATGATATTTTGAATGGAAGACAATTTCAATTACTTTAACTATTGTTTCATCTAAATAATTGGAATGACAAATGAAATTTCCGAATAATTATTTGTCATGGTAAAAAAATTTCAAGAATGCGTTACAACAAATTATAAATAAGAAAAGTTTGTAAATATTTAAAACATAAGAAGTTTCAAGTGAATTTTGAAATTGTTAAAAGTCAATAGTTAGAAATTATTCATTTCCTAAAAATGAGTGTCTTTTAGACGGTGAGAAGATAAAATAAAAGTAGAAGATAAAAGTGTGTTTTAGATGGTTATATTTTTCTCTATTGTGAAAAAAAAACTATTTTTCTCTCTTGAAAACCCAAATTTTTTCTTTCTTTCTTCTAACTCACCGTAATTAGTATATTTGATCTTCAGTAGCCATTTCAAGGTATCCCCACGACTTAAACTCTAGGGACCTGCTATGAGATTAATCTTCGAGTTGTTAATAGAAAATCTATTTTGTTACCAAATTTGAGATACCTCCCAAATGAATGATTTTAGAAATCAACCTCGGCTTCTTATTTAGGGGAAAATCATATGGCCAACTGCTCCAACACTATGTTGGTGATCCACTTTTTTACATGAAATATTATTGAAATATAATGTTATAAAGTTATTAACGAGACTTATTTAATAAACTTTTTTGAAAATAAAAGTGGTAGTGTGCGGGTAGGTAAAGGAGTGGTGCATGTAGTAACACACACAGTTGAGGCCTTAAATCAAAGAAAGAGTGGGCCATGAACATCAAAGCCCAATCCAAATAGATTAATACAAAGATTGAACGAACTGCGTGTGAAGAAAAAGAAAATGGAGATAACAGCGGTTGCATTTGGTATGGCATTTCGGCATTCATCAATTTCAGCGTCTGCATCAATAACAGAACCACCACCACCACCACCTTCACCTTCTCAAACTAAAAAATCCATCAAATTTGTAAATTCGAAACCCTTCTCCGCAAGAAAATCTGCCAAACTACAACTTCACCGCGCTTCCGATTTGAACTCTGTTCTTTCAAAGTACTTTTACTCTTCTTCATCTTCCTCCTTCCAACATTACTCTTCTTCACAATTTATATTCATTATTATAATTAACTAACTAATTAATTAATTATCGAATAATCAGGGTAGGAAAAACGTTGACAGTGAAAGAGCTCAATTCCACTTTGCACCATTTTGGTAATTCAAACAAATTTAACCATATCTCTCAGGTGATTTTGCTTCCTTCGTTTGCTTTATTTTTTCTCCTACTTCTAGATACTAGCATGTTTGGATAAGCAACTTAATAAAGTGTTTATAGGATAAACAATTTCACAAGTGCTTATGCTACAAGACAAGCTCAAATAAGCCAATCCAAACAAGCCTTTTATCATTCATGCGTTCATACTATTGCATTTGGTGCAGCTATTTTTATGGATGCAAGAGAACAAGAAGCTTGATGTATATTCTTATTCCAATTATATAAAGTTCATGGCCAATAAACTCGATGCTTCCACGATTCTAAAATTGTATAACAACATTCAAGATGAATCGGCTAAGGACAATGTATATGTTTGTAATTCTGTTCTCAGCTGTTTAATTAAGAAAGGCAAGTTTGATACTGCCATTAAACTCTTTCACCAGATGAAACAAGATGGTCTAGTTCCCGATCTTGTTACCTATAGCATGGTATGTAATTCTTTCCTTCATTGTTTTTCTGTATTTTTTTATTCTCCATAAACGCCAAAACGTATTTTTACGGTATAGTCTACTCTATAGTGTTTTTTCGCTTATAAATTTCAGTTATGGTTCTCTGGTTCCTTTAATATTCTCTGCCTGATTTTTTTTTTTTTTTTTAATGTTTTGGTATGCGCAAACAACTAAATATATACCAAGCCGACTTTAGGATTCAATTATTTCTTGCGGTCTAATTTTTGTTGTTCTCATCCTCAGCTTATTGCAGGTTGCGTTAAAGTAAAAGATGGATATTCTCAGGCTCTACAGCTGATTCAGGAATTGCAAGACAATAAACTTCGAATGGACAATGTAATTTATGGGGCAATTCTGGCAGTGTGTGCTTCAAATGGTAAATGGGAAGAAGCTGAACACTTTTTTAACGGGATGAAGAATGAAGGCCACTCTCCAAATGTTTATCACTATAGCTCTTTGCTCAATGCTTATTCAGCTTCTGGAAACTTCAAAAAAGCTGATGCGCTGATTCAGGATATGAAATCTGAAGGGTTAGTACCAAACAAGGTTTGTTTTCCTTGTCTTACAAAACTTAAGACGAAAAATTGTGACAGGCAGTATATCACACATGTGGCTTTACATCACAGAATGTTAGAGTTGGTTATTTTGCTTAAAACCTTTGGATGTCAGGGGGGAATAGCTATTCAATTATGTTCAGCATGTTCAAGGATGTTCATTCAGTAATATAGTTTTGAAAGTTCAGTTATTATTATAATGTTGCATAGGGGAGTTGAATGTTCACTGTTATTTAAGTTGATATAATGTAAGATATTTTAACCTCACCTTAGATGCACTTATTTCTTTCCTGTCTAATATTAATTTCTCTAAGAAAAAATGGCATTGGACAGTAATTCTATTAGGAATTTCATTATCTGTGGTTTTACTTGTGTCAAAGAGATAGTGATGGATATTAGATGATTTGGAGGCTTGTTTAAATTTTAAAATACCATATATCATCAAAGTTTATTTGGTTGCTAAAAGAATGAAATCTATGGTTTTGAAAAGGAATGTTCTCAGCATGTGAGTAACAAATCAAATAGTAGTCCTTAAGCAAGGTTTACAATATAAAATCAGATTAAAAAGAATTGAAGAAGAAAACACGTGCTTTGTACCTAGAGCTTAAGGATCACATCTCAGTACAAAGAAGTACTGATTCATAGCTTATGAGCTTTTTCATAGAAATATTCACCATGTCTAAATAAAATAGCATCTACTTCTACTATTCTATGTCATGACACTAGTTTGATCTATGCAAATAGAACCTATTGACATTTATAGCATGAAATCTATTTGGCTCATAATCACTTACATCGACAATAAGTTTTATGCCAATTTCATGCCTTTTTTGTTTTTCTCATTGAAATGCATTTATTTTTGTCTTTCTTATGTGTTAATTTTTAATACTTGATTGAAGAGAAGGGAAGACCTTCACTAAATTTGGCTCAAGCTGATATATATATATATATATATATATATATATATAAATAATTGCAGGTCATTTTGACAACCTTGCTGAAGGTATATGTTAGAGGAGGTTTGTTTGAGAAGTCAAGAGAATTATTAACCAAACTGGAATCTTTGGGCTATGCTGAAGATGAGGTAATAGTAACTTTTGAAATGATCAAGGAATATATTTTTAGTTTTTCTGTATCTGAAACCTTATTAAATCATTTCATAGCATTATCCATACTATTTTGATGCCTAAAATGTATTTCATATCATAAGTTATATATAATATTATCCTTCTTTTAACCTTTTCTATGTCTTCTCTTTTTGACTGTCTTATTTGAATACTTTGGAATTTGGATCTGTATGCAGATGCCGTACTGCGTATTGATGGATGGCCTAGCTAAGGCAGGGCAAGTGCATGAAGCTAAAATAGTTTTTGATGAAATGATGAAAAAACATGTCAGGTCTGGTAAGTTCTCATTTGTAGTTTCCTTCAATGAATTAGAGCATTGTGCATGCAGAAATAAAAATAAAAATACTTTGTGATTCTGAAGGGATTAATTGACTAGGCATTCTATTTTAAGTAACCAAAATAACACGTAGTATTTATTTTCATCTGCCAAACATATTTGTTTCAGGTTATCTATTCATATTTTTCACTGTGATGCAATGAAAATGAAAAATCCAAATCCTCTATTCTTCAGCATTTATTGGTTGTGTGTGCGAGGAGGCCAGCTAGCTGTTAGAGACATATAGTCATTATTGGGCATCCTCTTATCAGCTTAAGCTTTTATAAGAGTTGTCTTTAATAGCTTCATATGTAGTGGAGATCAATAAGATTTCTTCAAATATGTTCACGTGTTAGTTATCCTTCTGCTACTATATTTGTTTTTGTTTGAATTTCTGCAGGAATCTATTCTTGGAGCTGATGATAGATATATTATAATAACTTCAAATTGAGCTTTATTTCTAGTAACTCTCCATGATTGTGACCTTTAACATGGTAGTAATTTTCAAATTTAATTCCCACATGCAGATGGCTATGCTCACAGTATCATAATATCAGCATTTTGCCGAGCCAAGCTTTTTCAAGAGGCAAAGCAGTTGGCCAAGAATTTTCAAACTACCTTTAACAAATATGATGTAGTAATAATGAATTCAATGCTCTGTGCTTTCTGCAGAGCAGGTGAAATGGAAAGTGTAATGGAAACTCTAAGAAAGATGGATGAATTGGCGATCAGTCCTGATTACAATACCTTCAATATTCTTATCAAATACTTCTGTAGGCAAAACATGTATCTGTTAGCTTATCAAACCATGGAGGACATGCATTGTAAAGGCTATCAACCAGGAGAGGTACATTGTTTTATTAACATACTGATGTTAGTATGAAGTCCTTGTAATGATTGAACTTATCTTCTTCACACTATCTGACTGTAATATTTCCTTTTAATCTATGATCCGTAACATATGCCAATATCTGTTTGCATCCTTGTCCAGGATTTTCACGTTTTCACAATATAGATCCTTGTGCATGCTTGTACTTTTTACAATTATAGATCCTGCTGTTTGCTGCATATTATTTGATATTGATATTTTTCGTTCTTTTATTTTCCTTTCCTCAACTAAGATACCATTATTGATTTTCTTGTAAATGAACCATATAGAATCTTGAGTTTAAAGGTTACCTCCCCGGAAAAAAACCATTAAAAGAATGATAGGGAGACCGAAAAAGATTCTAAATTTGAAGTTGGACGTACTTGTTTAAAAGACCCAAGAATGCTACATTTAATAAAGGTTGCTGTGATTGTTTTCCATCTTTTTTCAGTTTACTCGACCAAATAAAAGTTCTAATATGTTCCTCTCTTTGTAGGAGCTCTGTTCTTCTTTAATATACCACCTTGGTCAGGCAAATGCTTATTCAGAGGCATTTTCTGTTTACAATATGTTGAAATATAGCAAGAGGACAATAAGCAAGACACTTCATGAAAAGATTCTGCACATTCTCCTAGCAGGAAAGCTTTTGAAAGATGCATATGTAGTATTCAAGGTATTCCAGCAGGTTTTAAAAGTCTATTAAGTATTTTTTTCTCTCTGTAGCATTGTGGTTCATCTGATGAATCTTATCATATTCAGGATAATGCAACATTTATTTCTGGCCACACCACCAAAAAATTTGCAAGTGCATTTATGAAGTTAGGTAACATCAACTTGATCAATGATGTTATGAAGACACTCCATAATTGTGGCTACAAGATTGACCAGGTGATGATAATCTTGGTAGTATAAGTATTGCAAGTTGAACACTGTTATTAGAATGACGATTAATTTATGTCTTTATTTTCTTTTTAAAAATAACCACATCCGCACTAACGTATAAAACCAAATATCGTGTCATTGCAATGCAAAAACCTATTACTATTAAACTTCATTGTTTTATTACCGTTTGAAATTCCTTTTGTTAATCTTTAATTAAATGGATTCAATTTGAATAAAAATACTTTCATATTGGAGCTAGGAATGACGAATTATATTGTTTTCAATTTCAATTGTTTACTCCAAAATTAATTATATTCCCCCTGGTTGCAGGATTTATTTGAGATGGCTGTAACACGCTATTTAGGTCAGCCTGAAAAGAAAGACTTGCTTCTACACTTACTACAATGGATGCCAGGTCAAGGTTATGTGATTGATCCATCAACAAGGAACCTGATCCTCAAGAATTCACACTTATTTGGTCGTCAGCTCATTGCTGAGGTTTTGTCCAAGCAACGAGTTAGTTTAAAGCCGAAAAATCTCACTAGATAAAGCATGCAAAATTTTGCAATTGATCATATAATGCTAGCCTTAGTTTGTACTGATATAAGATGGTCTTATTTGGCTCCTAAGATCTCTAGTACCAAGCACCATAATTGCCTCACTCATTTTTCCCCTTATATTTTATTTAAGTTGTGGTCGATAACCCTTGTACACCTAAATTCTAATGGTGCTGATCTTCCAAGTGTATATAAACAGATGTAAATGTATCATTTCAAATAAATCATTTATTTTTTTGAGTTCTGGTCAATAACCTGTCTTAGTTTGCAAAGTGAAACCTCACATAAAATGGTTATGTTGGAATTTAGGTGTACACTGCCACAAGAAATGGACTAAATAAAAGATATAAGTGATGATCAATATATGCATTAATAATGGGTGGTTGTAGTCATTCTCCTTAGCATAGCTCATTAATGTGCAATGCCTGCTGTTAATCATGTTAGAAAAAGCAGTTATAGCAAAGGCTGATTATGCTAGCAAGACAATAAGATAAATAAGAAAATATAAATGAAATGCCTAATTTTTATCTTAGTTGAGTGAGGAATTGAAGAATAAGTTTGTTAAATTTATATTCTTTATTTTAAAAATCGATGTCAACATGAATACAAAGAGTCTTGTCCATGTGTTTTAAAGGTGGATATTAAGTGATAAAAACGTTTATCACTCTCGATTAGTTATTTAAACAAGAAAATATTAAATACTTTTAATTTTTAAGACATTAGATACTTGTATTTTCTAATTCATTAATAAAATCCGTTTTTTATTCTTCAACATACAACTTAAACATGTATAAATAGAATTGATACATCGAAATCATGAGTTAAGTAGACATAAGGTTAAAATTATTTTCAAGAAAATTCGATAAAAGTGGATGTTGGATATCCATCATACAAAATTAACTCTAAATTTAAATTTTTTTCAAAAATAATTAAAAATTAAAGAATAACGTGACATCAAGTAATTGAATGTTAGATATTGTATCTAATAAAAGAAAGTTGTCACCTTATTTTTAATATATATATTATATACCACATTGATACAAGGAATTAGTAACTAGAAAAACAATAAAAACAAGTGATATTCATGCACCTTGAACTGTTGACCTGCTAATACATCATGAACCTACAATAACTTCAACAGTCAAACACAGGCATCTCAACTGGATACAAATGGATTCTATCTGACCATGCATTCCTTACATTTGGATCAATATCAGAAAGACACTTCCACACTCCACTGTTACACTTGAATCCACTTCCAAATGCAATTTGCCAAACCTTATGTCCTTTCTTTACTCTCCCTTTTGCTTCCAAATAGCATAGTTCATACCACAGAGAAGAAGATGAAGTATTGCCAAATCTATATAATGTCATTCTTGAAGCTTCTCCATCTTCCCTCTGCAGCTTCAGATTTTCCACTATGCCATCTATTACTGTCTTACCACCTGCATGTATACAGAAATGCTCAAAAGCCTTCTTGAAATTTGGCACATATATTTCCTTATTCTGCACTGCCAAGATTTTCCTGCGAAACATCGACCACCCGTATCGCAGTTGCTCGGAATATGGCAAGACAAGGGGGCCTAAGTTTATTATATTGGTCCTCAAAGCTGAACTAGCTACATTTAACAGCGACCTCGAAAGCGAAACACCAATAATCCCATTTTCATCAGGTTCTTGATAAACAGACTGATAAGCTTTGTCTTTTGATCCCAAATGTGTTCTCACAAGATGTTGAAGCTTGTACTTGGCTATGCCCTTGTCTTGATTTTTGTTGGATAGCAAAATGGCTGCTCCTCCCATTCGAAACAAAGCATTCGCGATAAGCTTGGATTTTGTATTACCACTGTATCCATTAGGAGCTACAGCTTCCATGCTTAGAACTAAAGCCAATGAATTTTTGTGAATTTTTAGAAGATCTTTAACCAAGCTTACCGACAACAATCCAGCGCTGCAGCCCATTCCACTTAGGCTGAAACACTTTACATTGCTTCGAAATCTAAATTTGTTAATGATAGTCGAGGTGATGCATGGTGTAGGACAGAAAAGGCTACAATTTGATACAAGGATGTCAATGTTCTCAGGATGCACATTGTGTTTGGACAGAAGATCGTCGACGATTGTGAAAAGAACCAATTCAATTTCTTCTTGTCCGTTTTTCATAGAAGTTTTGGGCGGGAGCTCGTGAACTGAAGCTGGCATGCAAGCGTCAACTCCAATACCAGATTTCTCCAATAATTTGGTATGAAAGTCTGTGGCTTCTTTGTCACAGTTGTATAATTGAAAGTGTTCTATGAAATGGGAGTGAGGGACTCTGAAATTATCAGGAGGTACATAGCAAACATAGTCAATAAGGTAGACACTAGTGGATCTTCTGAAAGAAATGCAAAGTAATATGAGAATTAATGCTATCACTGCAATTGATTGTGTCACAGAGATGGAACCTTTGGATATAATAGACAGGTCTAAGGAAGAAAAGTAATTGGATAAAAGAGCTTTCATGATCATAAGCTTGAACTGAACCATTTGAACTTTGGATTTAGTATATTAGTTCAAATATAAAGAACCATATCATTTTAGTGTTATGTAGAAGGAAGTTCTCATATGCAACTGTTATTTCCCTTTCTCATGCAGTGTGTCATTCCTTTTATGTAACACAAATTTTGCAAACCTTAAAATGAAATTTTCTTTTGCACGCAAAACACTAGCCTTTTTTGCCGTTCCCCTTTCTCCCCCCTAAATAAATGCATCATTTTGGGAAATGCAACCAATCATGAGGTTTGTGTTTTTTACGACGTCATCACAAAGTTTGTGTGAAATAACCATATGAACAACTTTGGGTTTTATGAAGAGAAATTTGCATCTTAAACTGGTTTACATTATAAAGAAGTCATCTAAAGTATAGTAAGGAGAGATGTGACCAAGGTAAGAACTGAACATGAGTGAGACAGAAAACATCCAATTTATAAGTTTATCTTTGGCATAAAATGAAGCAAATTTATAAGTTTATCTTTGGCATAAAATGAAGCAAAAATCACGTATTATCTTATGCTAGAGGAGAAATGTCTTTATGTTAAATTATTATTTTACCCAATTAAATAAGCAAGAAAAAAACTCATCCAATGTGTTTTTCTATTTATTTTGCTTTTATTTTTCTCATTCCAAATAATTCAAGTTGTACAGTTAAGCATTGCCATTTTAACTCTCCAGATGTTTGATTCATGGTATTTCAGAGACACCAGTGGCATTCCTTTTGGGCAAAAGTCCTGAAGGCATGATGGTTGACATGAGTAGCAGCCACCTCGTGTCATGGATGCATCAATGATGTACAACTTGGCTATTTATATATATACATACAAACATGATCTGCAACATTGTTTATGAACTGAAAAGTAAAGCAACGGAACATAGTAAAATGATGCAAATTCAAACTCAACATTTCTCTTATTGATATTCTAACATTGTTTGCAACAAATTCCATGCAATGTGAAAGGAATAAATGAATCATAAATTACAACCACTCGACAAAAATTGAATCTTGATTGCAGGAAAAATGTAACTATCATAAATAAGCAAAAATACAAATTTACTTCACTTTGCTCTTAACAAAAATGGTTTCCTTCACCTTTTCCTCATATGATAGTAATCACCTACTTCAAAGAAACAAAAGAAGTTATAGTCATGCCACCCATGCCGCTCAGGCTGCTTTAAGGCTCTTTAACAACTGCTGATAGTACCGACTTTGCTGCTCCCAAAAAAATTCAATAGTAATGCTACCCACGCAGCTCATGCTGCTTTAAGGCTCTTTGACAAACGCTGATAGTACTGCCTTTGCTGCTCCAAAAAAAATTTCCAATATAAATTTCTAAAACTAATTTATCCAACATAAGATATCAGATTTCATGAGTAAAGAAATTTCGCAGAATGAACCATACCATGTCTGACACAGAGGGAGAGACTTTACTTAGTGCTACCTCAAAATGACTTGCCCTAATGGTCAATGTACCATGGGATGTCTCAGTTGAGTCCAACTTCTCGTCAAGAGCAGCCATTACTGCTTCATTCATCTGAATAGACAAGGAAATCAACAAATCCCCAAATTTACTTCCCATATTTCTTATAGAGTGGATACAAAACCAAAAATATAAAGAAAAAGAGTAGATACATACCAATTCTGCAAGATCAGCACCACTAAGGTTTTCACATGCCTCCATTCTTCCAATGACACTCAAATCCACACTGGAATCAATATGTTTATTCCTTGCAAGAGCTTTCAATATCAAAACACGGTTGTCGGGGCTTGGAAGAGGAACATAAAGCAGTTTACCAAACCTACCAGGCCGTAAGAGAGCGCGGTCCATCACCTCCGGCCTGTAAAATGAGACTAAGTGAGTACAGCATGATGTGGAAGTCAAATGACTAGTTAGAGATGATGAACCAAAGGTACCTATTTGTTGCACCAATCACAAAAACACCCCTCCGTTGCTCTGCACCATCTAACTCAATAAGCAACTGAAATTTCATATAATTGCTTCATATTATTCATTTTGTTATAAAGAGTGAGAAGTCAGTATGACGGTGTTACTTTCATTCCTAAAACTAATAATTGTTTGACCTGGTTCAACAGTCTTTCAATAACCCATCCACCTTCTTTACCACGCTCAGTAGTCAAAGCATCAACCTGAAAATGACAAATTAAATCTTACACATTGAAAATTCTGAGCATACTGGCAAACAATTTTTACAACAAATTTGGTTTGTTAAGCATTCGAATATGCCCTTTATAAACAAAGGAAATAACCACACATGCCTTGAATGTGTTTACTAAATAACTTTTCCAAACATGCACAATGGTCGCTGCATATGAAGGAGAGGGTAAGGGAGACATAACAGTGAACACAAAAAACAATTGTAATGGTAGTATGGGATAGTTCCTTCAAATATTCAACATTCTAGACAATAGGTTTAAGTTATAATACACAAGTTTGAAATCAAATGACTATGTTTATATTGAATATTAAAGTTAACCAACATTCATAGGAAAAGAGAACTACAAACCTCATCAAAAAAAAGTACACATGGTGCACAAGTCCTTGCACGACTAAACAATGTTCGCACTGCAAGCTCGCTTTCCCCAACATATTTATTTAGAAGCTCAGGTCCCTAAAAAGTCACCAAAAATGATTCAAATATCCAAAAAGTGCTATTTTCAAAACAGAAGAACATTTAGTGTATACCAAAACTAATAATAAAAGGATGGAATATTTAGACAGACCTTAATATGAATGAAATTAGCTCCCGCCTCATTGGCAACTGCCTTGGCAATCAGTGTTTTACCACAACCTGGAGGTCCATAAAGCAAAAATCCAGACTCAAGATTCATCCCAATTCCCTGAAATGGTTAAATCCAATAACACTGATGAGCGATACTCTTGTGATATACAAATTACCCTAATTTTTCATAAAATAGTGAAGACAAAATCAATTGATCAATTTTTAAGAGAAGAACATAAAGTTTAATAAGATAATTGGAGAACATATCAACCAAATTATTGATAAGAGATTTGTGAAAACAATTAACAGAAAAGGGAACTTGTGTAATTCTAGTATTTCTCTAGATACTCCTAATGTGACAAAAATGAGCTCATTAATGTAATGGATAAAGACATTCTTCACTCAAGTTATAACAACAGTGTAGCTAAAATAGAGGCTATAGCTGCGTTATGGCGTGCTGGAATTAAAACAAACCACTAATGTTCCGCAATACACTATTTAGTACAAAATGTCGTCAAATAGAGGCTATAACAACGCTATAAAACTGTTGCGTAGCGTTATTTGAACAAACCGCTATTTTCCACGATTGACAACACTAAACTAGTTTGGCTGGCAAATTTAAATAATCAGTAAATATTGAGTTAAGAAAAAACAAAATAAAACTTTAATATGAATAAAATATTTTGGATCCTTGATTAATTCCTTCCCGACTCACTTCAGAACAATTATATCCAAAATGAATGAAATAGTAAAGAGAAAACAAATAAAAAGCAAAACTCAGTCACCAATTACTATTGCTGAAATTGGGTGATCGCAATTTACATCAAGACAGAGATGACCAGAAGGTCTAGCATCCGAAGGATTACCATCCCTTGATGAAAGGAAAACTTGTTTCCAGTCCCAAGCCTCAGCTATAATCCTCAACAACACTATACTGATTCCATACCTCAGCTCTGTCATTTCCTCTAAAACCTATGCACACTACTGCTGCCTCACCATAATAAATTGTCTCTCTTCTAAGTTCTAACTGTGTTGGGTCCCACAGAATTTCTTTCTCACATTTAACTCTCACCTGTTGGTTTGGGATCTTTCCTATGGTTTGGAATTACATAAATCCAAAACATGCAAACCCCTAAATTCATTCAATAACTTTTTATTTACAGCTACATCATTCTATTTAATTAACAAAGAGAAAAACTCAACCGAATGATTTGGCTATATATAATGGGAGACAATCACAAAGATATCTAAGTCAGTTTGACTTGACGATTTTTTTATCTAAACTGCTAGATCCTCGATTTGATTTTAATGATTAGGAAGTGTACTAAAAAGTGTAGTATTAAAAATTACCTCATAACACTCGGGATGTTTTATACGCCTTACAATGTAGCGATCAAAGTCACGCCTTAAGGGATCAAGTCCACCGACATCTTCCCATTTAACATTAGGAATGGACGAGAACCCTTCTCTTCTTGCTGAAGGTTGCACCATTTTGGCTGCTTCCTGTATAAGTTCCCAAATAAATATGATTGTCATCATTTATTCATATAAATATTCAAGGAAAATCCAAGACAAATATGAGACTGATAACAGTATATTTATCCTTTTATAGAGAGAATTTGTATTGGAGACAATAAAAAGTAGAGGATAAGATTATCCTCCTAAACAAAGGATAGTAATACAAATCTTACAAACAGACTACAGGGGGATAACAACAACAATAATAATAAGACTACGTAAGCAAATCTAAAGCACCTCGAAATCAGACATTTTGATAGCAAGCTTATTTATTTCTTCAGGCAACCAAGGTTCCCTCCACCAGCTTTTAGTATTCTCACTTGTGAGATCTTGAGATAATTCACGCTTCCTTTCATCAATTATCCTCTTCATTGCCAGATTACCAGCTTTGTTAGCCAGAGCTGCCAAATCAGCACCAACAAATCCTGGTGTAGACCTAGCTATTTTGTGCAGATCAAACGAACCATCAAGTTTAAGATTGCGAGTAAGCACGGAAAGGATCTCCTCCCTGGCAGATTCATCAGGAACACCAACAAAAAACTCACGATCAAACCGACCAGGCCGTCTAAGAGCAGGGTCAAGCGAATCAGGCCTATTTGTGGCTCCAATTACAAGAACATAGCCATGAGATTCATCAGAACTCTCTGGCTCATCCATGGAAGTCATTAACTGGGTGACAATTCGTTTCTCCATCTCACGCTGTAAATTCTCTCTTTTCGAAGCAATTGCATCAATCTCATCAATAAAGACAATTGACGGAGCAGTCCTTTTTGCTTTACTGAAAAGCTCTCTAATATATTCTTCAGATGCACCTAATTAAGAAAGACACAGCACAACTATTCAAAAAAGCAGTTCTGAATCATCCAATAGTTTTAGTGGAAGCAATGGCAGTCCCTAACTTGAATAAATTTCTTCACAATTACTTATAGAAGAGAAAGGTTAAAAGAATCTCGCAATAACTAAGTCTTAAACAATAACTTCATATATAATATAACTCAATTGATTCAGAAACTATCATTGAACTTATCTATAAACACTGACTTATATAATACTACTACCGACTTTCTTAGTTCCCTTGATTTAGTCAACAGGGTCCTATATTTAGGGACAGAGAGTCAGGACTTTCATAAGCAAATAATCATACACTTGAAAAGCTTGCAAAAACTACTACTACCGACTTTCTTAGTTCCCTTGAAAAGCTTGCAAAAACTAAAAGCTAATCCAAACTAAGCCTAATAGTAATAAAAACGGCATAAACTAAAAGCCAATCCTAACTAATCCTAAGAGTAGAAGTACAAAAGTGAATGATCCACAAGTTAAATTTGGATTCTTGAATCAATACCTGAGACTCCAGAAACCACCTCAGTAGCTGAAATATGATGGAAAGGAAGACCAGTTTCATTAGCAATAGCATGAGCAAGTCTAGTCTTTCCACAACCAGGTGGCCCATGCAACAAAATTCCAGTCACTGGTCTCACTCCTAAGTGTCTAGGCAATTGAGGATTACACAATGACACAATATCCATCGTCAATTCCTCTAAAATATTCTTCATCCCACCCAAATCCTTAAACCTAGGCCCTTCTTTTTCTTTCACCTCACCATCACCACCACCACCGCCGCCACCATTGTTAGAAGCCGAACCCTTCAATTTTTCACCTTTTGTGACCGACTTAGCTTCACCGCCATCCATATTAACAGCAATAGTGGCTTTACTGGTATTTCCCATATCCAATTCAACGTTCTTTTCTTCTACCATAGGAACTGATTTGGTTCCTGTGTATGAATTTCTCAGCATGTCTTTCATCAAATCAAAAGCAGGTTCAACTTTCTCACCGTAAATTGCGTCCTCCGAGGTCGAAACTGCTCCGTCTTCATCGTCATCGTCGTCACTGTTGGAAGTAGAATCGGAGGAGGTTGATGGAGCCTGCGTGCTCATCCTTGTTTTGATGTGAAGTTCTTCCATCTTTCGCAATCTATCTTCAGCTTCATCAATGGTATCTTTGCGTCTCTTTCGAGAAGATGTTCGAATTTCTTCGTCGTCATCGTCGTTGTCATTGTTGTTGTTTTGATTATTGTTCCGTGTGGGAGTGTTGTTGGAAAATTGAAGAGCATCGCGAACTGATCGAATGAGTATTTGGTACTTAATTCGTTTGTAATCAGGGTAATTTGAGTAAAGATGGTCAGCGATTTCTTCGGCTGTTGTGTATTTTGATTTGCAGTGTTCCACTCGACGGCGGAGAGCAAATTGGAGAGACCTTCCTCCTCCTACTCCTCCTCCTCCGCCGCCGCCGCCGCCGTTTCTTCTTCCCATCTTATTCAATCTCATAAACACTCACACTTAGGGAGAGATTTTTATTATTATGTTTTTAAGTGTTTATAGTATTATTACTAGGGTTTGAGCCTCCCATTCTACTCACTTTTATTTTCTTTTTCAAAACAGCATAAGTTGGATAATTTTTCAATTGGGGTGTGATTAGTTGAGAGAAAAATTGAAAAGAGAAAGAGCGTGGAAAGAGAGAAAAATGTGAAAATAGAGTAAATTTGAAACGATGTTTGGTTTAAGAAAAATAAAAAAGAAAAAAAAGTGTTGATTATTTCTGAAAGTATTAAAATACCTCTTCAATAAAAAAAACTCATCAAACTCACATTTTTTTTATTTTAAATTTCCAGATAATATCATTTAAATAATTAAATTATTTAAACCAATTTAAGTATTTTCTGTTAATTTATTATTTCTTGTTTATTTGATTTAGTAATAAAATATAATCTATCTTTAATTTGATTTAATTATTTAAACTATACTATTAGTTAATTTATTTTTTATTTAAAATTAAATAGTTAATTTAGGATAACTAAAGTATCATAAAACCACAAACATGGATGATATAAAATGTCAATATCTACATACAATTTATGCGTAAAAGATAAAAAGCAACATTTATTTTATGTAAAAGCAAAAAAATGTTGATTTTATGTAGAACAAAAATATAGGAGATAATCAAAAATAAATTTGCTAAACAATATCAGGAGAAAGTAAAAGAGAGAGACAAAGGTATTTGGTGGAAAGTGAAAAAAATATTGACCAGACTCTTCGGACATGGGAGAATAAAAGAAAAAGCGTTTGGACCCACCATATTGATTTAGCTCTTCCTTATTTCTTTACATACTAAGCAAGAGAAATGGTACCAATCTCTTCTCTTTCTCTCTCAGCTGTTTCTCTCTATCCTATTTCTCACAAAACAAACAAAGCCCATGTGGTATTGTTCCTTTTTTGTTGTTGATAATATATACAAATATGAGTTTCTCTCGTTAATCACTTAAATTATTTTATTAACTACTATAATGTCAATCATGAATCATTTATTTAACACAATTATAATATGTCTAAAATACAGAGGTTTCTTATTAACCACTTAAAGTAAATGATTTGTATTGTAATAGTTAATGATTTACAACCACCATTTGTGTTTAGAGCAAAGGTCTATTTTGGAGAAACTTTGAGAGACCCAATTTAGTCATTGAAAAAAATAAAAGCACTTTTTAATTCATAAGAAAAATAAATCGAATCAAATTAGTCCTTGAGAAATTTTGAAAGACTCAACTAAGTCTCTAAAAAAATTAAAAACACATTTTAGTCCTTAAGAAAAATAAACCGAAAAAATTTAGTTATTCGCTCAATTTAGAAAGGAAAAAATCCAAGTGTTATTTCATTTAGAGAACCACAAGTCTAAGATAGAAACCTTTTCAATTCCATAGTGGTTTGCGATTATGAAAATGTGACTTTCGCCGTCTCTGTCGTTTATTTGCATTTTCTTTTTCATTCTCACGTTTTTCTTCTTCACCCTCGCGTTTCTAAAAGTGCATTATTGTTCTTCCTGCTCGTGTTTTGGATATTATTGGCATTGTTTTTTTAAATTATATTATAATTTAGTGATTTTTTTGTTGCATGGATTAAATTATTTATTTAATTATTATTAGGGATCGGACAAATTTGATCCAATTTAGCAACAAAAAAAACCCAATTTTCTAAGACTAATTTGACCTAATTTATTTTTTTTATGGACTAAAACGAGGTTTTATTTTTTTCAAAGATTGAAATAGATCTTTAAGAATATCCTAGAGAGCAAAATGAGCCTTTACTCTTGAGTTTAATTGATGGCTCTTAGATGCATTTTATAACTTAAGAGGTTTATTTGAAGTTAATTGCAATTTTCAGCATTATTGGCATTTTTCAGCATCATATTAGATGCGTCTTTAAATCGTAGAAAATCTAACTACACCTTTCCATGTATTTTAGGGAACTACAACTTTCATAAAAAACTCGAGCTAATTCAAATATTTAGACAGTCAAATTAAGGTTCGAAGTGATAATATGGGTGTTGCCGCAAACTAGTGTTTGGTTACACGTCCAATTTCTTTAACAGTAAGCTTCAACCAGACATGCGGCATCACTGCATTTTCTCACTTTTCCTATCATACGCTTAGTGATTTAGTGTTTGGTGGCATGCCAATAAATCAGCCAGGCACCCCTTGAAAAGTAATTAAGATACCATGATGTGCCAACTTCATCAAGGATCACAGATTTTTTTAAGAACTTTGACTTGCACAGAACACTTCGATCCATCATGTTCACAAATCACAACTCAGACATTGGATTCCAAATTTTATTAAAACAATTAGACAAACTTTTGCATGGACAAGCTTTAACTTCGAGCATAAAATCTAGCTAGGAATGTTGCAAAGAACACAAACTGACTACAAAAACACATCAACGTGTTGTCAAAATTTCACTCCATCTAAGCTATCATTTTCCTCCTAACGCTGAGTCACATTATGTTTGCGTCTAACTCATTGGGTGGTATATTGAGCAAAAGACAATAACTTGTGATCGCCCAGAAGACTGCTGATCTTAATAACCTTCCTGTGATTCAAGCTGGTCATCATATGAGAGAATTTGCACAGAGAAAATAACTGGTGAAATCACATATACCAAGCGAAATGTAAAATTGATGTTTGTGACAGAAAGATGGTAATGTACCAAGACATCAAGCAATAACCACAGGACAAAACAGGAAGGGCAAAGATTAAGAAGTGAAACCTTGTCAGCATGTCAGGGTCAACATCCTGCCAATAATAAATGTGATAACTTTTCATCAATAATTCATTAATATACTTTTAAAGCAGCAAACCAAATAAAATTTTACAACATCCTTTGGAATTACAACACCAAAAATAGAATTGTGAGTTCACAAAAACCAGGGAGGTGCAAACGCAATGATCTTATAAGTGCCATGACTTACGAGCCTACTGATGATTTAGATGCCATGATAAACATATTAAAATTAATAAAAGGCACGTTTTAATGGTACATGAGCTGAAATCCAAATCATTGCTGTTAGGCATATACATATATAACTGAATCATGTGATCCCCTCCAATCACATCTTGATTCTCTTTTCATGACAAAAGATCACCGAACAAAAACCTGAAAAAATTCAAACTAAAATCAGATAAAGGAATACATAATAGCATAAACTATCCCAGAACTTGAGTACAAGGAATAACACAGGAAAAAAAAAGTGATTTGAGGATGTTAGCTTGAAATCAAGCGGGACCTAGATGAAAAAAAAGTCGCACCATGCTCAGCACCATAGACATCCAAAAACTAGCGCACGAGATTAGGCTCGAAAGACCTAGCTGCACCACGGCAGAAGATGAACAAGGAAGAAACAATGAAGAGGATAGAAAATTTGTGCAATTACAATATAATAAAAAGAAAACATCATCAGTTGGTATAGAAGGTAATATTATAATTTAGAAGAATTTGCAATACAAGCAAACACAGACCAAAAAAGGAAGAAAAAAAATTGGTGGACTTTCCATGATAATACTCATACCTGTATGAGAATGAATGGGCAAGAAAGGCAGTCATATGAGCAACTTGTCCCGGATTGGGGTGCGAGACAAGAGCGTTTAACAGTGTCTCATTTTGCCGTCATGTTGACTACCAAAAGTAGATTTATTCTTAGGTTGCAGAACTTCTCAATTAAAACAAAAAGACTAAACAAGAACATGGCTATACAAATATCATGTTTATTCCCAACTTCAACACAGAATAATATTATTTATGCTTGTTTTGAACCTAAAGAAATCCACCCAGAGAAGATAGAGAAAAAAACGTAATCACATCAAACCAAAAAGGCATAGAACTTAGAACAGCAACTAGAAGTGTTTAATAAGCTGCATAGCCAACTTTCCCCTTCAGAAGTGTTTAACATAAAACTTTGAACAGCAACTAGAATAAAATAAGCATTACTAAACTCAATTATATCAGAAACTTACCCTTTATACAACAGAGTATTTGCCTGGTTGAGTTCCACCAGGTAGTTGCAAAGCCTGATTAGTGATGTCTTCCAAAACACGCTTCAACTCTGCTTTGGCTCTCTTAACAGACTGCTCACTAGGACCCTCAATGAACAAGTAGAGTTTACGATCCCCAGGTCCTGCGACTTTGCCAGGTGGGAAAAACTGTCCCCTTGTTGTAATGGCAGCTCCAGTCCACTCAGAAATGGGGCCTAAAGTTTCCTTGTGTGTGACTTTCCAGCGAGCATTCTGAGGGAAATCATTAATTTCCAACTCAGCCTCATAATGCTCTGGCAATGCTTCAGATTGTATTTTTGCCAAGTTGTGCTGCAGGTTTATAGCAGCTAATGCTGCTCGAGCTGCCCCGTCGTTTGTAGCAAGGGGTAACCCTGTCCCAGGCAAGACTGTTGCAGTCTGGAGACCAAGAACAGCTGGCAAAGAAACAGGTAGCCCACCATTTGAAATCAGTTGGGCTGCAGAGATGGGAGTAGGCATTGCAGCAGCATTCGCTTTTGTCGCAGCAATAATTTGAGCAAGAGCAGGGTGCTGTGAGATATCACCTCCTGCCTTCCTAATACCTTCATCTTCATCTTCAGAATCTGATTTGTCTTCTTCAAATCCATATTCTTTGGCTTGTGCTTTCTTTGCTGCTCTCCTCACCTCATCTTCCTCTTCATTAAATTTAAAGCCACTGCCTCCGTAACCCGTCCCATGGGCTTGCTCCAGTCCTTGATTCACCTTTGCCATAAAGCCGTCAGCAAGAGATTTCAGATCATCGGGAACAATCTGCTCGGATAGCTCCAAAGCTTTCACCAGATCCGGTGCATATCTTGCATCATCTTCAGAAATAAATGTAATGGCACAACCCTTTCGGCCAGCACGGCCAGTTCGCCCAACACGATGAACATAATCTTCATAGTGGTTAGGAACATCAAAATTGATCACCAATTCGAGCTCCTTGACATCTAACCCCCTGGCAGCAATACTTGTCGCAACCAACAAATTGCAAACATTGGTTTTAAAATCAGAAATTGTGGATTCACGGTCTGTCTGATCCTTAGCCCCATGAAGAGAAAGACATGGATAACCATGCCTGAGTAAATCCTTGAACAATGCATCACATTTCTCCTGTGAGTGGACAAATATCAAAATCTTCCCTTTCTCGTACCATTCTCCAAGTAGTTCCAAGAGTCTAAGGAACCTCTCATTTTCCGGCCTCACCTCAACTAACTGTGCTATATCTTTGTTCACAACACTCCTCCCACCAACTTGTATTTCAACAGGTTTATTCAAAACCTTGCGAGCCAAAATTTCAACCTGGCGGGGGAAAGTGGCAGAGAAGAGAACTGTTTGACGATCTGGCCGAATATTCTGAACAATTCTTGTGATTTGAGGTTCAAAACCCATGTCAAACATTCGATCTGCCTCATCCATGACCAGATAAGTGACTCTACGCAGGTTTGTAATTTTTCCACTACTGGTGCATAGTATGTCAATCATCCTACCTGGGGTACAAACCACTATCTCAGTACCACGTTTCAACTCACTGATTTGTTGAGCAACACCAGAACCTCCATAGACAGGCACACACCTGATACCCATAACCTTTGTAAACTTCTTTATATCACTGTGAATCTGTTGAACAAGTTCTCTTGTAGGGGCCATAATAAGCCCAATAGGTCCATCTCCGGCAACAACTGGTGGCTGATCCTTGATATGCCTCAACATTGGCAGAACAAAAGCAAGTGTTTTACCTGACCCAGTTTTAGCAATGCCTATGCAATCTCGACCACTCATAATTATAGGCAGCGCCTGAGCTTGAATAGGCATTGGTTTTTCAAAGTTCAGCTTCTTTATCATCTCTAAAATTTTGCTAGTAAGTCCAGTCTGGTTCCATGATTTTACAGGCTTGGGCACATCCTTTCCATGTATCTTCAACTCTAACAGCTTCCTGTATAATGCAACTTCTTCAAGAGACATCTTTGAGACCTCCTTCACTTCAATATAGAAATTCTTTTTGAATGGTATATAGTCGATCTTTGAGTGGTCAACTATAGAAAGCTTTTCGGCTTTTGTTTTCTTCACTCTTTTCATGAACTCGTCGTCATCTTCATCTAATGGATCCCCCTCAACTTCAGGATCAGCATAATCTGAGTCGGACTCTTCACCGGGAATTATCCGTCCAATAGATTTGTTTGAACCTTTCTTTGACTGGCCACCACCATTACTACGCTCGTCCCCTTTATCCTTGGGCTTCAAATCAGAAGCTTTATCAAGAGGTGTCGAGCTAACAGCATTGTTCAGCTTTTCAACCTCAGGAAGAACCATAGAATTCATGAAAGCATCCAATGGGTCTATTTCATCGTCTTCCATAGCACCAGCATCTCCATTCTGTAAATCAGATGCAACTGTTTCATTATCAACATCCATCGCAATCGAATCCCCAGGTTCCTTATCAGCAAGTTTGTCGTCTTCGTCTACATCCATAGTTGTATGTTTACCCGTTCCTTCTTCATCATCAGACTCCTCCCCATCAAGTGTCCATGCCTTTCCACCAGACTCGGGTTCTGTAGCACTTGCTTCACCTTGCTTTTCTCTCTCCGCCTCTTCCTTCTTCCTCCTTAGCTCTTGCCACTCTTGAACTCTCCTCCTCCTCTTCTCCATTTCTTCATCCAACCTCCGTTGCTCATCTTCCATTTCCTCCTCACGGCTAGGTTTATTCTCTTTATCTTTGTTATCCGAATCATCTACATCACTCTTTCTCCTAGGGCTTGCATCAAGTCCCTCAGTTTTCCTGTTCGACTTGCTCGAACTCTTATCCTTCTCCCTCCCCTTGTAATCATCATCCTCTTTCTTATGTCGTTTCCGACTCCTCTCCCTAGACTCACCATCACTGTTTTCACTATTAACATCCCTATGCTTCTCCCTCTCACGTCCTCTCCTCCCCTTTTCTCTTTCCTTTTCCTTTTCCTTCTCTCTCTCATGATCCCTCCTTTCCCTAATCCTTTCTTTCTCTCTAATCCTCTCCTTCTCCTCTTTTCTTTCCTTCTCTCTTTCTTTCTCTCTCAACAATCTCTCTTTCTCCTTGTCTTCCCTATCTCTCTCCCTTTTCCTATCTCGGATTTTCTCTCTATCCACGTCATGAACTCGTGCCCTATCCTTATCCTTATCTTTACTATCTCTACGCTTTTCCCTTTCCCTATCATGTTTATCATCAGAATCAGTACTTTTCTCTCTGTCATGTCTTCTAGATTCACGATCCCTCTTCTCCCTATTATCCTTGTGCCTACCATCGGTTCTATCCTTACCTCTTTCTACAGTTCTGTCACGATCACGGTGACTCCTCTTAGAATCACCTTCTTCTTTCCTCGATTTATGTTTTCCCTCATCCATTACTTTTCTCCTAAAAAAATAAATTCACATATATTCATCAGCAACATTATACATGTCCAAACATAAACACACAGAGTATTCCTAAACCCTAGAAGATAAATTCATTCGAGATGCAAACTGATATATATTCGAAATACGGATGGAAATTAAAATTGTTCGCTGAAGATAATTAGTGTGTGTGTTTCGGTGCGGTTTAAGGCACAAGTGTACCTTAGGTTTTGAACGGAACTGCAAAACTGGAACTGCTACAAAACTGTTGAAGCAAGCAGAGATGGTGCAATCACCTTCAACCAGGTGCTAGGGCTTTCCGCTGCAGACTCGGTGAAATGATAAATAAATAAATAAATTGATAGATCGTAAATATATATTATTAAAAAGATTTTTTTTTTCTAGTTTTACTTTCCAATATATCTTTTATTTTTTTGATACATCCAAAATATCCTCTTTACATCTCTAAAACATTTCTCAATTATTCATAATAATAAAATTGAGTCAAAAAAAAAACTGCTCATAATATAAAAAAAATATTATCTAAATTTGATATATGATTTTTTTTAGGCACAAGTTTGACCTATATACAGATTTGGCATGGCTTATAAGTTTACTTAAAAACTTATTTTATATTAATATTTTTTATAAATAAATAAAAAATATATTTTTTAATAGACTAGTGAACAAATATATTAATATTTTTATATAAATAAATAAAAAATATATCTTTTAATAGACTAACAAACGAATAAATTAATGAAATTAATTATAACATGATATTTTAAACCATTTGACTTTATATGATATTATATTTCAATTCTATTTTATAATAATATATTTAAATATATCAAACAATAATGTCAAACTAATATGATATTATTAAAAAGTTAATAAACTTATAATTTAATATAAATTTCAAAATCTAATATATTATAATAATAATAATAAAAAAAAAGTTATTCATATTTATTTAAAAACCTCTGATTTTTTTAAAGAAATAAACTTCTATAAAAGTCTTGTCTTATATATTTGAAGAAAAAAATCTAGTTCGCCTCGGACCCTGCCAATCTACTTAGACAACTTTTTTTCAATTACAAAATAGTACAAGACAAACTTTTAAAATACTTGACAACTTTTTATTGTGTACTACATTTGGTAGATAACAGACATCACAACCAAAATCAAAATAATGTAAAGTTATAGAAAGAGGATAGCACATCAACTTGTTTTTAGAAGTATCATAGTCATATTCAGTTTTGGTGTATTTAACATTTTTTAGTTATAATTTCTAATATATTTCTAAAAAATAAACAAGTGTAGTTATAACTTGCATATATATAAACATTGCATTTTCATTTTATCATGATGAAATATCTTTGAAATGAATTACTATTATGAATAGAAAATTAAATATTAGTTAATAAAAATACATTTATTGAAATAATGAAAACAATTTTTGTTTCTCTATGTTTAAAAATACAGATAATTGTTCAACTTAAGAGAATTTCTTAACTTAACACAAAAAAAATGGGATTTAATTAACAATTTTCAATAACTTTATTTCTTAATATTTTCTATAAAATGATCCAAACGAAATTTAGCGCTCAAATTGTTATTAAGGCGATATGCTTATCATAATTTATAAAGGTTAAAGAACCTGTCAACTGGGGCGGAAAACAAACCAACCAAAGGAGTTTCCCCCCTCAATCTCAACCAATCAATGTAGTATCATGTAGCCACTGTCTACTGAAATATATAAATAAAGTTACACTATACTGTGGTATATTTGACATTGCTGATTCTAAACATTTTTCCCACATTCTAAAGATTTATTCTTGAAAAGAACAAAGGGCAGAGTTGGAGGCATATAGGATTGTTTCATGAGATTATGGCACAGAAACCTCATAATTAGACTAAAATATACTAACATTTCTCTCTAACAAAAAATTCTTAACAGAGGAGGCAAATCTTCATTGCATTTCAGTTGTTAGTGTTTGGTGGCATGCCAATATTTAAGCCAAGCACTCCTTGGTAAGAAATTAAGATACCGTGATGCTATACGGCATCAACTGCATCAAATATCACAGATTTATCAAGAACTTTGACTTGCACATTCACTTCTGTCAATCATGTCCACGAATCACAACTCGGCCTTGGATTCCAAGTCTTCTTTCAATGAATCTTCATTAGTCAAATCCTTTGATTGGATAGGCAATTGAATAGGTTCTTGATCATCACCCAAAATTCGTGCAGTGAATTTTCTCGCCTCGAAATCAAGGTCTGGCCATTCAGATACAATTCGTCTAGCACCCTGTAGACCAAAGTGGAGATAAGTTAATTAAGTGTATCCAAGAATAGAAGAAAGTTCAAACAGAAAATATTCACCTGAAGTTTGGGCTCTTTTGTCATTGGATTGTTGCACAGATCAATTGTTTTTGCCTTGGATTTTGTGGCATTACCACACCATGACTCACACCATAGCCATTCTTGTGGCAAAGAAAAAATGGGCACAGTATGCTGAGCATAATTAGGAAGATCCTGAACCATTGAAGTGCAAAATTTTAGCTAAGGTCCCTCAAAAAGAGAAAGCACCAACGATAGTTGGTGCAGCATTGGAATTAAATGAAACAGATTCCATCTTAAAAATAATGGGTATCCAAAACCTCTATCTTAATTATATGGTCGGAAAAGGCCTAAAGTCGATTCACAAAAAGATCATTTTATGAAACTCTGACCTGTGTGTGTGAGTAAAATTAAACCCTTTCCATTATACATTTAAGTAATAAGCCTTATAGTGTGATTTTATGAAACAATTACTAAGCAAATAGCAACAATTAAAAAATAATAATAATTCCAACAAATCAATTTCTTTAACCATACAACATGCTGCCCAGGACAAGCTGTACCTTCAGTGATCTTATTTTTTTGTTAATAATTATCACATAACATTGTATATGGAGGAATAGATAACATAATCTTGCAATGGATAGTTTGATCATGCATGGAAAAGACCCACGGGAGACCACAATGAAGAGTTAATCATATGGAAGATACCCCAAAAAATCGAGGTTGATGAAGTACAACGCAAAATGGAAAAACTCTAAAATAAACCCTTAAAACAGACGTAAATCTACATGGCCTTTCCAGATATGTTCAGTGGGAAAAGGTTTATGATGATTTGGCTGCTGTTTTTGATTGATCAAGTGATCTTTCTCATAGTACACTTCGGTCAAGAGATATAACATGTACTGAAATATTTAAATTCAAAATTCTTCAGTCGCACTCGCATAAATGAATCAGTTATTACCAAAGATAAAAACAAATAGACCACAAAATAAATAAGCCCAAAAATTTTCCTTCGCGGCGTAAACTTTGATTGGTGAATGGGGAGGCCTCCATATTTTTTATGAAAACCATTGCAGGTTACTAGACGTATGACAGAAAAATTTGCATTGATAACTTATGATAAAGTATCTACATCAAAAGTAAACTGCTACACTTGTTACTGTTCAACAGCTTACACTTTTAGGGTAAGTATTTTTTCCAGCATGGTATTTGAGCTGCAGTGACTAATTGCTTTAAAAATTGATCCTTGTGCCCTAAATCTTATAAAGGTTCACTTAAAACTTTAAAAGAAGTATTCTGTTTCAATATAAAGTTGTCATCTACTGTGCACGAGGATCTCATGGGTTGAGGCCTTCTAGACTTAAAGAAACCATTATACCATATTTAACAACTCAATCTTTTGAGTGATTCTTTCAAAGCAAAATACATAAACAAAAACATTAGTTTAAAGAGTTAGGCCCGACCCAAATTTTAAGATTTATCACCTGATCCAAGTTAGATAGACTATTTGGATCCTTGCTAAGGGTTTCATAGAAAACTCTGAGATTATCTCCAGCAGCAGTCTCTCGGAACTTCTTCAAATCAACAACATACAAAGCACTGCAAGTAAATGAAAATGGGAAACAACAATGAGAGAAATGACATTTATATACTCCAACTCTTTTGGCAAGAGCATCAATAAAGTAGTTACTAACCTAATATGATACGGTTTCCCCCGCAAATGATCCTTCCAGAAACCCTACGGCAAAATCGAAGGCAAAGAAAAATTAGCATTCAATGCTGCACCTACATTTAATTGATAGGTGTGACGACAACCAAGAGTTCATGTACAAAAAATGAACAATAAATGACATTCAACAGCAGCATTTACTTGTCTCCAAAACCGATATCCATCCATCTCCTTATTATTATCACAAAATGGAGTATATGCCAGAGGTTTTCCTTTTAAATCCATATCATAGAGTTCTCCCATGTCGGTCCTGACAATCTGATCAGCATCCACAAAAATGACCTGCAAATATTGCTAGACTTTAAACGCACAATTTTACACGATATCTTCCTTTTCATTCCTTGTCAATCACATGTGGCGCATGTGACACAATGAAATTGAGAGTGGAGAATAAAACATAAAAGAAAAACCACGATACCTTCTCCAAGGAAAGAGGGAAGATGACATCCAAGAATAAAATTTTATATGCCCAAATTATTCGCTGCTTTTCTTTCTGCTTATGCAACCAAGTAGGCCATTTGTATGTGATTAGTTCATATTCAAAACCATACTCTTGGGCCATGTGTGGAATCAGATCCTGTGTGTACCGACGACAACCAAAATAGTTCAAGTATGTCAAGAAAACTCATAAGTTCTGCTTTGAATTTCCAATATAAAAAAAAATAAGTATATAACCTTAAAAGGAGGAGAGAGATAATTCTTTATGAACCAGAATTTAACGGGACGATGGGTATTCTTTAGAACACTTAGAATCATAATCTTCAAAAAGCGTTCATATCTGACAAAAATACATAAAAAAAACAAGTGAAGATTGCATTTGTGATGAGAGAAATTAACTACCGCTGACAATATATAAAAGAAATCTGGAAGTGTGCTTCCGTATGCAAAATTTCTGTTAAGTAAATCCCTTCACATTGACTTGTGTTTCATACAATTAGAATAAGTTTGACCACCCAAAGTTCCCCAATAATTACAAGCACAAACCTACCAGCCTTGTGCTAAAATTGAACTTTTTATCAGAAGCATTGTTATCAATAGCAGATCACAGAAAAAAAAATCTCTTTTTCCCGACCCATATTGTCGCTACAACTCCTATAGCCGAAACTAAAATAGCAACCGCTATTTCCCTCACAGAGAAACTGGGATAGAGTTGCGGCTGCTATAGCACCCACTACGCTATAATGCCACTAAAATAGCCTCTATTTGACAACACTGATTAGAAGGCTACAAGGATAGAATTCTTAACCACTTAGTTATTACATAGGAATTGATACATGTCATGAATCAACTATCTCACACGTTAAGCTATTAGGTGAAGACACACAAATGATTTTATATTAGGTGACAGTTCTATCAATATATCTTACGAGATTCTGGATCAAGTAAAACATTTCTCAACTTTTGAGATTCAAAGGACTGAAATGGGATAAAAAAATGTTAAAAGTTGAAACTTAAAGCAAATATATGAGACAAAGAAGTGCCTTTTGGCCATACTTTGCAGCATATTACAATACCATGTTAAAACAAGAGAGAACTTACAGGTGTCCAGAAGCAATTGAAAAGATATTAATTGTTTTTCCATGCCGTCCCCCTCTTCTGTCCTCCTATTGTGAAACATAGGTTCACTCGGTTACAACTCTAGGAAATTATGGAGTAGGTTGATATGTTGAAAGAGAATAAGGGAGAAGAAAGCAAGAAAAATACTTTGAAATTCATCATGTATTTTGATAATACATAATTAGTGTGACACAACACAAAGGCTATATAACAATGGTCTTTCCATTCAAGAACTAAAATTATAGCTATCTCAATTCTCGAGCAACACGTTACATGATTCAAAGTATCGAAACAACAATCAGATCAAAAGAAAAATTATTACACCACAAAGTTTGATAATTTGTTACCTAAAACAAAGTCTTTAACAAAATCTAGTAAGAGAATATGACTTCATGCAAAAGGGACAGGATGAAGAAACTAAAAAGTTAAAATAAATAAACTCACCGGTGAATTGCTTTCAGCATTTTTAGATTGTTCATTGCTACCAATGAAACCAGAAGCCCATTTTAGTAAGTTGGAATTCCAGCTACTTCCCTACGAACAAACAAAAAAACAAATCTGTCGGGATTTGCATTTGAATAATAATGTTTTCGTTTTTGACTCTGCCACCAAATTTTCAAAAACAAGCACTCACTTTCTTTTTATCTTGCAGATCTTTATCTTCATCAGGAATCAGCAATTTCTCATGTTCCTTGCCCCTTCTTTTCATTACTTCCATATGAACTACTTTGCCCCTTAAACTATTAATAGTGATGAGTTTTGATGATTGTTTATTCTTACTTCCGTCATCATCTTCCTTAAAAATGTAGAGCTCAGAACTTCTACCAGGAGCAAGCTGCAAGAACCAAACACCAGGGGAGACTTTCATTTGCCAATAACCAAGATTGGCCATCACAAGGGTATCAACTAAATGGGGTGAAGTTTTGGTTCCAAGAATCAGCTGAAGACCTCGTGGAGGATCGTGATCTTTCTCAGAGCAATGACCTGATAAGATGAATAGTTGATAAGAATGTCAACGGCTTCATAGGAAGCATTATAAATGCTATTTAATTTTAAATTATAACATCACAAAGAATTACGAGCCTACATTTTTAATCTTTAAATAAACATAATGCAATTTTACCAGTGAGGACAAGAGCTTCAAGTTCAAAAACTGCTTGCAGTGTTCTTGTGTCACCAAGGTTCTCAAGCAGAATGTTATCCAAGTCATGACTGCAGAATGAGAAATGTCATTAAAGACTAACACAAAATTAGATTACACAGAGGTAGCCTTTACATATATACACACAGAATTAAAGCAAATTACACAGACCTCCCTCAAGACAAGGCAAAACTGCATCTACTTCCCCTTTAGAAATAACAAAGGAATACTTCCTATCAACAGACATTATGCAGCATTCTGTAAGACTAGTTCAGAAAGGGAAAGGAGACTTATTGACAGGAAAGTGACCCAGTTCCGGCTAGGATGACAAGAACCGATCAAGAATTAGAAGAATGGCTCCCAATCAGGCACTTCGAGAGGCCTATCTCTCTCTACTCTGCTTCTTCTCTCCTCCTTCTGTTTTTTTTTTTTTCCTTCTTAATCTCTAGACCTACCTTTAGCTGCAGCTAAATTTTCCTCTAACAACTAATCGTCTACTATCTCTGTTACATTTATGGCAGCCGTCATTCTTAAAATAGAATGATAAATTCTTCCATCCTTATTCTCCCTTTATGCTGTCTAGCATACACCTTATATTCAATGGGTGACAATCACATTCATTTTATACTTGAACTTACCAATTCAACTTGATTTGTTGTGTATGTTTTAAAGGCTTTACCTTACACTAACTATGAAACTAACTCAAGTTTAGAATCTTAGATACAGAGCCCGCCCTTTATTCTTCTTCATAGTTCGTATCATTTTAAAGTTTAAAAATGTATTCATATCTATTACATGCTTCTTTATGGTCAAATAGAGGGGTGTTTTTGAACAAAATATAATAACATCAAATATGTCTAGCAAGGTTTAGCATGTCTAACGCTGAATTAATAAATGAGGTAGTTATGCCAAAATTTAAAAATAAGGGAGGTCAATGTAATTTATTCTGACAAAAGTTCTCTACTTTCACACACGTAGACAGAAAATAAAGGTGAATCAATAGTAACTGAGAATCTTGTTAAATATGCAACTATTCATGAGCTTCCACCCAACAGCTTGATGTTTAAGGATATCATACCAAGAAACAACTCTACTTATAGCAAAGGCTGATACGAGGAGGCTCATAAATGGGTTTATAGACAACAAAAGTTAAGGCATAATACGTACACAGTAAGAACGGGCTCCACAAGCCAAGGTTCAGGAACATCAAGATTCATGGTGAGAGTCTTAGATAATGGCATGTTGGCAAAAAATGCTTTTGGACCATTTATTGAAGAGTCAATGCTGCTAAAATCATCCTGCAAAAGCAATAAAAACCTAAGAACCCAAACATTAAATAACATGAGGAATTATCTACCAGCCGAAAGTGTAAGATATAATACCATTGATGGTACAACATATCTGTAGTAGTTCTTCAGAGGAAGATCAGCAAGGGAACTCTGGCATAAAATGAAAATTATCATTCAGTATTAGTGTATTGTTTTGTGTTGGAAGTAAATTAATTTCCATATTAGGGTAAATAATCTCACATGGCAAAAGGATCTACAAAGGCAAATGCAGAGTAGTGAAAGGATGTTTTTGTTACAAATTGTTTTAATAAGAAATATAATAATTGATTATATGTAAATAGCAAGATATATAGATAAGAGAAACAAGTCTTCCACTACTACTGTGGGGTCTTCAGAGGGCAAGATGTAAGCAGCATAAACCCCACAATTTGCAGTCAAGTCAAAATATTATTATACTTGAATTATATTTTTCAACTTTCATGTAATAGATTAGGGTGTTGAAGTTACAAACTGAGCTAGTTCTAGCCTTACTAAAGCCAACTAGAGTGGAGTTCATAGTTAAGCCACTCGAACAACACTATCTCTTTTCACATTACAGGTAGAAGAAAGAATTATTACAATTCTCTTTTCCTATTTATTATTTTATCCCAAAGGGTTCAGAAGACTATTAAAGAAGGTACAATTTAGGTGATAGGAAACCAAATAATTATAAGTTAAATAGAACTATAGATATCAACCAACCAATGGGTTCAGTACAATCCTCATGCTGGGCTGAATGTATTTCCACAAAACTCTAAGAATTCCAGACAACTTCTGGCTGGTTGGACTTAAAGGATCCAGAACCGCATCAATATGAATGCTAGAATTTTCATTGTTTAGAATAATGGCACTGCATAGAACAAACAATAGTATAAAAATATTGATTTCATCATTTCATATAACATATAGCTGTAGAGTTGAAAATTTAGTCAGCTACCTAAACATGAATAAACCAAAAGAAGATAAAGTCAAACACAATTTGTGCCTTTACTTTTCTACTAACCATTCTTTCTATCTGAGTTGGGTTCACAGTAACTATAATATTACCTATGTTGATCATTCAAAATCTCAAAACGAGCACTTTCCGAACTCCGCTCTCTCATAGACATTGAAGATGATACTGACATGACAATATCACTAAGGAATTTGCTGCAAAAGAAATTGAGGAAATATTGGAGAAGTCATACATTGTGAAAATGGAAGATGAATCGACAGCTATAAATAATTTTTGTAAACATTATCTGTCATTGCCTGAAACATAAAATTTTGTGTGCATTTTTATAAGGATTTCTTAAAACAATTAAACAAAGGCTTAGCATGAACTGGTCAAATCACATATACTTAAAAATGTTTGCCTTCTTTCATACCAAGCAAAATGTAAAATTAGTGTTTATGAAAGGGTGATAGATGTACCAAGGCATCAAGCAAGAACCATAGGACAAAATAGAAAGAGCAAAAAGATTAAGTGAGACCTTGTCAGCATGTCAGGGTCAACATCCTGCCAGTTCACCTCTTCAATAATTTCAACAATATGTTTTGTCCTCTTCTTAAGCTCTATTGATTCAAGAAGATACAGATCAGCACTCAAAAATGTGTTCTCATCAATAGGACTAGTTACCTGTAAAACATAAATGCTAAGGTTAATACAGGAGGAGCGACAGAGATTCTATGAAAAACTAACCAAATTTGAATATGTACTCAAACAACAGAGTCATGAAATAACCCAAGAGATTAAGACAGTCTTACCCTTCCATTAGTGAAGACAGCATTAACACCAGATTCAGACCCAAGTGCTGTATACAAAAACTTCTCCACCTGATAACAAGAAGCCTCATTAGTGCAAACTTTCACGGTTACTAAACAAAAAGCAATGCAAGTGAAAGGCTGACATTGAGTTCAGAATAAAGCAAGGCAACAAGAAGTACCTCACTTAAATGCCTTCTCACATCATCAGCAGAAAATTCTGAGAGGGAAGATCTATAGCCCTCAGATGGTAACCCATTAGCCTCAGCAAGCTCACAGACCTTAGCAATAAATGCTTGGGTGTCATCAACTTCCACAGCAGATGTAAGGTTGTATTTCTGCTGATAGAGTGAGCACACCTGATCCAAGAAGTTTAATGCATTCTTCTTATGGCTGCATAGAACCATGCATTTACAAAACAGATATAAAACTGTACATAAACTTTGAAAAGAAATGCATAACACTGCAGAATCAAAACAACGAATCTATTATTTAAAGTCAACTTAATAATAAAAAGACAAACCTATATGAGGATGTAGTAACTTCAAAAACCTTCACAAAAAGGAGGCTAAACAAGTCTGTACTTTGATTGCCACTAAACAGAAGACCTAGACGAGCATCATCGGACCCTTCTATCTGTAGCATAATGTGCACATAAAGAAACATAGAAGTGCTGATAAGTTGGTCCAACACTCCAACTCACGACAGGAATCAGACAAAAAGGAAGAAGAATATTCAACAGAAATGCAAATCAGTATTAACCAGATAATTTAAGCCTTGGCGAAGTAATTTCAACCCACTCCCTGAAGTGATGTCAACAGCAAGAAGATGTGTCACGGGCTTCAAATCATGCATTGCTGTGTTGGATAAAAACACCAAATGATAAGACAAAATACCAGTCGGTAGGAATAAACCGATCTATATATTCCAACATATCAACAACTTACTTCCAGGTGAATGCAAGTAGTTAATGTCGTTCAGTATAGATGCCTCTCCAAAAGTGAACGTTGAAAGAGATATGAACCTTGGTTTGTTATCAGAAATAATCTACATCAATCAGAAAGTGGTTAGTCACACAACACATTATATAAGTTTATCAGAAATTATAAATTTTTAAATATTATACCCGAGGATTGTAGCGTTGAATACCAGCTTCTGATAGGAACTTGGCCAATACATCCGTGTCCGATTTTATCTGTCCAAAATACACTTGCTCCTGTATTCTCTGGGTCTCATCATTCAAGGCATTTAGTAGAGCCTCCTGGTAAAATCAATTGCAAATATACTGATTAAAGTAATAACTAAAGTTGAGCACATAAAGCGGGTTGAAAGTTAAACAAGACATCAAGCACAGTACTAAATGAATTCTGATCCACCACAGTTCAGGGTGTACATTATAGAGTAATGTGAAAGTGATTAACGATTGGCTATTAAACAAGGAGCATATTTAGGAAAAATGCATTCATTAACAAAGAAGACGATTCTTAGGCCAGCTACTTAGGTACACCCCAATACCAATGGAAATAAAAAGAGCACAACTGCAGAAAGGTTTTAAACCTAGTTGTTTTGGAAATAAGATGAGGTATGTGAAAAACATTCAAAAGGTCATTACTCATTACCTCATTGGGATCAATAACAAGCCCATTCATCAACAGAGGGCATTGAATCTTAGACAAACCAAGCTTAAATACAAGCTTGGAGCTTTCTTGTGACAATTCCTTCAACTCTGGCTCCTTCTCCAGCTTTAATAATATCTCTTGAGGAGGGGATTTTACCTTTGGTCTACAGAAAATAGTGAGAATATTTAATCCGTTGAAAGAACTAGATCAGAAAAAAAGAAGAAAGAAGAAATCTTTATTGAATGACTGTAAAAATGAATTTCAGGTGTTTGAGAGACCTGCACTCTACACAACATTGATCTAATTCGATGCCCAATATATCTCCCTGCCCCCTTTTATAATTCCCACCATACAGTTAACTAACTAAATGAAGTTAGTTAACAGTTACACCTGTTAAATTATACAGGGGTCTCATTCCCTGCTTCCCTCCTATTTCCCTACTGTACACCCTCCAAATAGGAAGTCTCATCTGCCTATCATCCATATCTTTAAATAATTGACAAATAAAAACACATAATGCTATGCTATTGAGAAAAAAGAGATACGTCATATTAGAGAAAGTCCAAACTAGTTGACACAAAAAATCCAAAAGACTCACAATATTGTTTCCACAAATGCTGATTCAATGTGGTGCTGTTCAAGTTGAGCATCCTCTACATGATCATCTGATTCAATGCGTAATTTGTTAACCTACAAAACATGTACATAGTTTAATATGACTTGGAGCAATGTCAACATGTGTTCACAAAAAGCTTATCCATGGTACGGTTATATCATTTTTAATTTTTATCCAAATAAGAAACAACATGTTAAGTTGTAACCTTCCAGGCAAAATAGCGCAGTGCATATAATAAAAATAAATGAGGCTTTTTCTTGTTTTCTCTCTTAACAGGGTAGGGATTAGGAGTCTGCGAATCCTCTTTCAAACTAGGTTCATGGCTTCATTTGTAATAAACCCTTGAACTCATAAGTTAGTGATTATGTAGAAAAATATTGCAGCCATACGTTATAGGCAAGGAAAAGAAAAATTACGTGTGAATCATTAGTGAGACAAAACAGGAAAATAGACAGATTCAGAAGTTGAACTTGTACCAGTACTTTCAAAATAGACGGAAGAATACGTAAGTGAATCTGTCAGTTTTCTCTCGATATGTATTCTTCTGGATTTCAGTAATGTTGATCTTGTGTATAATTTTTTGTTTTTTAATCGAAATAAAAGCAGCAGTACAACAAGGTGGTAGAAACATCGTGAACAGAAGATAGCTTATACTGGAAAAAATTACATACATTGCTCAAAAACTTGAAAGCCATTTCAATACCATAGTTCCCCTTGATATGGCTGAAGAGACGTATAATCTGAAAAGTAAAATGACAAAAACAGTATCACAATCTTGCCAGCAAACTATCCTAAGAAAATGTGTATTCCTCAACCATTAAGGTGACAATTACCATATTAGATAAGTCGTCCTCAAATTTATCTCCATCCTCTTTGGCAGAATGGTCCTCTAACTGCCTGATGTACTTTGAAGAATACAGTACAATCCCAAATCTCACAGGAAAAGTATTCTCATACAATGATATGATCATATCAATGGACTGCAAGATATTAAAACAATAAGCTATGCAATGAGAGATTTCACTCAGAAATACATACAAAGAACAGTGTGAAAATGTTAATCTTGGGGAATAAACTTGCCTCAAGACCACAAGTGGTTGCTGGATCAAGAACAAAAACAGCATGGAAAAGATTTTTACGGATTTGACGTAGCTGCCCAGGGAAGACTGGCATCAAGATCTAAACAAAATACAAAATAAACTATGTTCAGAAGAAAACTTAAAACATGAATATTTTGAAAATTATATTATTGTCCAGTTCAAGAATCATGTAGTAGTTGACCTCATTTAGATTGGTCCTCCACCATTTGTACTTGGCATCTTCTTCCAAGTTGTTCAGATAATGAACATGAGTGGAACGAAAATCAACACGAAACATATCAGACTCTGGCGGAGGTAAAGTTGACAGCAGTTTTCGAACCGTGCTACGAGGAATCTGTAATTACTGGGAACATCAATACTACAGTCCATATACATATATAGCAAGGCATCAATCAAGTGCCAAAACATATGCAAAAGTGAGTTTCATAGAAAAATGGGAAGATATCAATGTGACACCAAAGCAATATCATTTATCTGGCCATTTTGTCCCCAACTTTTCTTAGGCAACTATTATTGATTGATACATGACATCATATACTTCCGGTTTTCTTATTGTGTATAACCATATAGATTCCAGTGCATTTGAATGCATACATGAACATTATTGAGACATGCAATGATTTAGTTTGTTATTATTACGATATGTTATTCCTTGTTTTTATTAGGTTGGATTTAGTCCAGATTTATTTCCTTAATTAAGAGATTCTCCTTATACAATTTTGATTATAAATAATATCATGCTCAGAGCTAATCTCTCAAGTCATTTAGCACCAAAACCTAATTCTTAAGTAACATGTTAACAAGAAACTAGTCCAGTACTAAAAATATGCTAAAAATTAAGATTAGATGACATTCACCTTCAATTTTGAGAACTGATCAGCCAACAACAGATCCTGATGAACCAAGTCAATCAACCTAATAAAATATAAAAAGAGTAAAATACTGCAAGTTTGAAAATTTTCATTTAATTTATGACATGCACGCGAGTTTTAAAAAACTACAGAAAACCTCAATTACACAACCAGCAACTACAAATCATCCAGAAAGTAATGTATATTAATGTTATTAGAGATGTCAACATAAAAGCATCTGTGTGTCTTCACCTAACAGCTTAAGCTTTAAAATAATTGGTCAAGACATGATAATATAGCCTCCATGACCAAGTGGTCTAGAGTTCAATCATTGCGTTGACATCCTTTAATTAAAAGTTGAATTGCAGCGCAAAAATGCTTGTACAATGTATATGCTTCAAGCCTTTGGCACTTGCATGAGGGAAAATGTTTGAGATGTCAATGCAAAACCATTCACGTGCCAAGACAGAATTTTAGTGGACATGGAAATAATTGAAATTTCCAATTGCCATTGTCCATGATTGCAGTCAACTAGAAATTTCCAATTGTCATTGGACGTGGAAATAATAGAAAAGAAATGCATTGTTTTCTTATAACAAGCTAAAGATTAGTAAGCCTTAGCTTGAGGGATAGTGTAAGAATATATGAAATATCTTATAATACGTTTGAAATCATGTTAGAGTATCTTAGTTCTTTTTTTTTCACCCAAAAAAAAGAGTATCTTAGCTTATCTCCCAGTATCGATTTCCAATCTTAGAATATATTCTAGGATTAGTTGTCATATTACTTAATTATTATCATGATGTCTTTCCTGATTTCCCTATTTATCTTGGATTAGAAGTCTTGTATATCCCTATAAATCGGAGCTAATGTTTTAGTGTTTAGTTTTTGTATCAAGATACTATAAACTATCAAGTTTATTATATCATACACCATAATCATAATTCTTCTTCTAACTTTATCTAAAACCCATAGCTTCAAAATGGACTATGGTGGCTGGAACAAAATCCGCCATGCCATAGTGCCATGTTGGATACTTGACAACACTACCTTCATCCAAATCTTCTGACCTTTTTGTTCATATCAAAGAACCATCAAGATGCAATAGCAATTGCTTCATATGCTAGAGATGATAGAGCAACAGTAAGCTCAAGCTACATAACAAGTGCAAACATAATATATAGAGAACACAATATTTCATCATCATAATGTAAACAAAATCAGCAGGAGGAAAAAAATTACATATAAAGGTCAATATCTTCGACATTGACTAAAGCACCATTGATAGCCATTAAAGACTTGCCAGGTGGGAGCATCCGCTGGTTTGCAATTATTTCATCTCGAACAGAATCATCAAGCTGTCGTGCATCACAGTTCCAAAAGATACTAGTCAATCATTTTGGAGAAAGAAGCTTAATATCTGAACATCCAACAAAAATAACAAGATTATTTACCTTCATGCGAGACAAATAAGAAACTATGCTAGGGAAATTTTGATTAATGTCCTGCATTGACTGCAGAGGATCAGAAGCATGGACTATTCTCTGTACAGTTTGATGTCCTAGATCTGTTGTCATTAAAAAATATATATATTTCAGCACAGTTCTTAAATCCAACTAAAATGGAAATAAATAATCAATCCCTATAAATAGGAAAAAGTATTTCCAATACCCTTCAGTTCCCAAACATCAAGTGTATCTGATACTGTGGCTGATAGTAGATAATCCCTGAAAGCCATGATCTCAGATGTTAACTCAGGTTTACGATCCTGCAATTGAAAAGATTATCTCAGATATTAATCTAGTAATGCAAACAACAAAACTTCAAATATATTATGGATGCCAGTCCATTGATATCAAACAGATAGATTCAAAAAGTAGTATGACACAGTCAAATATATAGAGCCAAACTGACATTATGCACACATATTAAGAAGCCTATATAAATATATGTATAATAATTGAGAGGAACCCGCAATAGTGATATCTTGAATGTAAAGCTGTATTCAGGAAAAGGAATGGTAAGAGACTATTAGCGTGTATGTGAACAATCTCTAGTCTCATATTCAAGCTGAATAGTTGACATCATAGTTTACAGAAAAAATAAACTAATGCATGGCCCTTTACCAATTAATTCTCCAATCTCTGGTATGGTGCAGTTGTCAAGTTTTCCTATATGTTCCCATTCTGTTTTTATCTTATCTTTTTTTCGTTTCTTTATTTCTCATTTAGTTTGGGCTCTTCAAAGGCTACAAATAAACATCTAATTTACTAGGGTTTTTCCTCTGATATTTTTTTTACCAAAAATTGCCGTTTATTCCTAAAAGACAAAAGCATATAAAAGTTAAAATCCACTTTTCTTGGATGCCAAACTAAATCATATAATAAAACTTGGTACCTTCATACTCCCAATTCTAATTTAATTTGATACAATAATCTAACCTAATTAAAAATGGCTACAAATGTCAAGTTTCTTTTTCGTGCGTAAGATGAAAAACAAATATAGGTGAGATTGAACAAACCAGAATTTTAGAGAATATAAATCCTCTAACTTCTTGGCTAAGATCTTCTGTGCGGGGATCCTCCAAAGTCACACCTGTAATCCACAACCATATTAATAAGGGAGTTATTCACAATTACATGTAACCTATGCTTGTAATTAAACAAAATTCTTGACTATCTTTTTGAATGAACTGTGTTTTAAAAAAGTCAATAAATTTTTTAGCCAAAATTAATTAAAAAAAGGAAAACGTTTCTTTTAAACTATCTGTTTCCAAATCAATAGCTTCCGAACTTGTAAACCAAAGTCATAACAGAAGTAGTAGAAAATCAGAATTAGCACATATTACCCTACAAAATTAGGTGGAAAGGAAAAGTAAAGGCCGGAGAAAGAGAATGTTCATGAAAGGAGATTAACTGATTAAGTAACTAAATGATCAAATTCTAAAAATAGTAATGCAAACATTGAGCTAATATTAATATACACACATTTACTGAAAGAAATAATACTGCATAGTTTCTCTAGAAGTGTCACTTCAAAAAATTTGACTGAAGTTAAACAATGAAAAGGAGAATGAAGCAATTATCATTAACTATTGCCGACCTATAACAAAATTGCTTCAACATTCAAAATATAAAACCTTATGTAGTAGTCTGCATTTTAAAAAGGAGAACAATCATTCCAACCTTTTTTAATTGTACTATCATCCATGGCCTTATATTCCATATTCTTTAAAGCAAGTTCCACGCCATAACCACCCAAGTTTACTGACTCGCTCACACCAACAGAGCCACAGTGGCCAATATGTGCTTCGCATCCAGCTGGCAACACCGGTCTCAAGACATACTTAACTTTTCCCTAAAAATATTCAAACAGCATATCAATATTTGTGAGGGAAACACATAAATAATCATTACAAGATTTTCTGTGGGATCATTCAAAATAAATGAACTCTACCATGAATGAATCAGATAAGAAGCACTTAAGAGTTGTAATTGACACCAATATAATATAACTTGTAATTATAATTATCTTCACTCCATGTTGATCAAGTTGTTCTATTTCTTTCTTAAAAGACAAAAAAAATAGAGTCATAGAAGGAGGGGAAAAATTTTCCTTCATTTTGAATAATTTTAGCAAGTGTGCCTTTTGGAATTTTCTCAGATTTTTCCAATCTTAAAAGTTAATATACAGATAATGTTACACATCCCTTTTTGTACAACTTCATGACTCTCATATAATCATATCATACCTATAACCATATCCATAAAAAATGTTGAAACCGGTGCATAAAGCTATAGAAACAACTCGATAACCTCAACTTGACTTGAAACAATGTATGATATCAGAAAACAGAATCTAAAATTTTCATAAAACACACAAGATGTATCTCATAACTCACATGCAGTTTATATCATTTACGTTATTTTATCGGTTTCTTACACCATCTTCTCCCTCCCTCACAGTAGTCTCCTTAATTTTAATCAAGAAAAAATGATTGTTTGTATGGTTTGATTCTAAGGAACATCTCGGAGGCAAGTTCAGTGTGATGGTTGATGAAGCATCAATATAATTTTCCTTAAGCTACAAGGCATTTTAGATGAAAGCATGTAACATTCCCTTAGTACCAAAAGCATAAAAACAGTCAAGGAATATACCTGTTTGGCAGCTCCAACAAGAACATTATGAAACTCCTGAAAGCACTGGGTCCCAAGAGCACCATAAAGGATAGCAACTGGACTTCCAGTAGTTGAACCAAAATAAACATGATCAAAATCAAACACCGGAGGACTCTGAAACGAATCGCCCACCCTGATGACAAAAAACTTAAAACCTTAGATGGAACTTATGCAGCTCACAACCATTAAGAACAATCTTACTATTGAATGAGTAAAAGGGAATATTTCCAAATAATCGCATTCATTGATTAAACAAAAGATTACAAAGGGAGATTTATATATAGGATGAATAACTTCCAATATCCTTTAACAAACTATACAACAACAACAACCAGGCGTTAGCCCACTAAGTAGAGTTGGCTGCATGGATCAAGCGACACCATAAGGTTGTATCATATAGCATATCTCTTTTCAGCTCCTTAATCTTTAGGTCTTTCCGAATAGTTTCTCTTATAGTTTTTCTAGACCTTCTCCTACCTCTAGCGAATTGACTACCGTTCATTTGATCTACTCTTCTTACTACAGAACCTACAAGTCTCCTCTCCACATGCCTAAACCAGCTAAGCTGAGTTTCTACCATCCATAACAAACTATAATAGAAGTAAAACTAACTTATAACTAACTAATGAATGATAAGGAGAAAATCATCGACTAACTAACTACTTATCTAATAAATCTTGAAATAAAACAATAAGAAATATAAAAAAGATAGCAGTAGTGTACTCACAGTTGAGAATGAAGAGGATGATTTTGAAGCCAAGAGAGCAATTCAGAGACATGGAAAAACAAGTGTTCACCGGTATCAACCCAACAACACTTTCCACCAGGGATTTGAAGGCTAACACCAACACGAAGAGGGTCTAATTGAGTGTTGTTGTTAATTGTTTCGACGATTTCATAATCGTGATGTGTGAGCGGAAATGATGAAAGAGAATCATGAGCCAATTGACGATAAAGCACAAGAGTAGGTGATGCTGATCTCAGAATAAGAGAGAATTCAAACAACGATGCCAATGGTTCGTTTAATAGTGAACGACCATGCTCTAATATTTTCTTAGCACAAAACTTAGCTGTGTGAGTTTGAGAATCAGCATTGGAATTAGCATTAAGCCAAATATCAATGAAGTTCCAGTAAAGGTTTTGTTGATGTTTAGATAATAATTCGCTGATTGGAGGCAAAATGAAAATGAAATCATATTAGTTTGTATTTATGATAATAATAAATTGAAATTGATAAATAGTATATATTAAAATAAAATAAAATAAAAACGAGGACGTACCCGGCTTCTAAGAGAAGAGGAGTACCGGACCATTTAGCGCGAAGGGCGGTTTGGACATTTTTGGGGCTACGAGTGTCGGCGAGAGTTGAGACGAAAAAGAGTACGAAGAGAAGAAGAAGAAGAAGAAGAAAAGAAGAACGTGCAGATCTACACCCCATTTGGTGGCTGTTTGATTGATTAGTTTAGGGTATCATATCATTACATTTACAATGGGGGATCACAATCAGATGTGTTGGTAAGTCTTCTCTACACTGATGTGTGTGTGCTCGCGCGCGTGCTCATTAACTCACTCACCAGGTCTTCTTGTTCAATTGAGGGAATGGAAAAATGAAATTGATAGTAATTTGGCCACGTCATCAATGTTGTGACATGCTGCTCTATAGTTATTGGTTCCGCGTGGATGGGGAAGTGGGACACACACCACACCTGGATGGAACTTCTTCTGTTCCACCACAAATGGGCTTCTTCTGGGAATCATTATTAATACAAGTTCGGCCCAAATAAAGTTAATACAAGAGTTTTCATTTCAGTCAAATTTGTTAATAATTTCTTCCACGACTAATCAAAGACACGTTTCAGAATTAAATACATAATTTAGTATAAAAATGACTAAAAAACACATATTTATGTCTTATTTTATAATTTTGATACATTCAATTACTATTATGACAGCGCAATACATTAAAATAGTTGTTTACTCGATTTAATTTTGTTCAATAATAAATAAATCATCTTCTTTTCATTGGTATGATTTGATTGTCAAAATTGTATGAGTTTAATTGTTTGTCAGTGTAATGTTTTTTACATATAATAGACAATATAAAAGGTTTTACATTATGAGCACATATCAATTCATTCATAGACATAATTTTAAAGATATTTACGTGAAAATCAAACATGTCTAATGTCTAATTATTTGCATAGTATTTGCTTGATAAAAAACATGGAAAATGAGCAAAAATGTTGTGGGATAAACAACACCAACAAACGAGTAATGATCCTCTCTATTTTTTCCATTACTATAATTTTAATATATAAATGTCTAATTAATGATATATGCCTAGGATCCTAGCAAAAGCGACAATCCTGAAAGGTCTAGGAAAAGGGGCCTTCAATAATTCCACACAATGGTTGACTTCTTTGAAGAAATTATGATCCTTGAGTTTACAAGTCATTATAGTGGTGTAGCACATGAATAATTAATTCCTTGGAGAATACTAGTTGGCTTGAAAAGTATATATTCAGTGAATGTGTGTAGTTCACCACCACTTGACACTCAACTTCAAAGTTCAAACATAATTAAGGACAAGCTCAGTTGACGAGTCAGCTAGACATCTAAAAAGAAACCTTAAAGTCAATATACTTTTTATGATAAATTACTAAGAAGATTCTACTGGAATATTTGAAATACTTCTTTGTACACAATGCTCTTGGTAATATTTGATAATATGTCATCTTTAACAGATATAAAAGCAAAAAGAAAACACAAATTATGGGGAATTCCAACACATGATAACATGAAAAGTTAAGAACAAGCATTATATAAATCAGGATAGATTTTGCGGAGGCAGAGAAAAAGCAATCCAACATCACTTAAACATTTCCATATATACAGGTTTATTTGTGCCTTGTTTTACAAGAAAATAACTAAAAGTGATTAATGCAACCTTCTTACAACATCATTTTCTAATATCCTAAACTATTATATCAAGTGAACCTTGCTTCCTGGTAGCTGATCTAAAGAGATAATAACATATATACCGGTGCGCTGCTTAAGCGCTAAGTTTCTTCGTGGTTGACATTAAAACACTTGATAGAATTTCTTGAGGCACAGTTGTGATTGCTAGCTTCAGTACTCTTGAGATTTGAGATACTCATCATCTGTTTATTAACCTCAAAAGAACTCATCATCATGTTACCAACACGGTGATTCGACTAGACTCAGGCAATGTTAAGGTAACTTATTAATTAATTACCTGAGCATGTCTCCAGCGCGCAGTTTCGGGCCGCTTAACGCTGGAGATATGCTAAAAGTGTTGCCATCATTATAAAATGCAGGATGGCCAAGAGGCATAGGCCTATCAGGAATTTGAGGAACTTCAATATCACCTTCCAACATCTTCAAAGCATCAGAAATTGTTGGCCTCAAAGCAACCATTACATGAGAACACAAAATTCCAACCAGCAAAAACCTTTCCATTATGCTCTTAGGATTTGAACTAGAATTGTTTTCATCCTTCAATAGAGATGCATCCAAAGCCTCGTCAATTTTACCTGATTTCACCAACGACCAAGCCCAATCCGTGATCAAAAACGCCCGCGGTGACCCCGATGAAGACAAGTCAAGCGCCTTCCTCCCACACATTATCTCCAAAACAACAACGCCAAAGCTATATACATCACTCTTCTCAGTCAGCTGACCGTAGAGCGCGTATTCCGGCGCTAAATATCCGTGAGTTCCGGCCACTCTAGTAGTGAGATGAGACTGACCCTCCCTACTTTGTTTAGCAAGTCCAAAATCAGCAACTCTTGCTCTCATATCTTCATCAAGTAATATATTAGTGGCTTTTATATCCCTATGATAAATTGCAGGCTTAACTCCATAGTGCAAATAAACCAACCCTTTTGCCACATCCAAAATTATATTCTTCCTAAGAGGCCAAGTCAATGATTTATTAACCTTTTGAGGATCCTTTGACACAAAAAGATGATCTTCCAAATTTCCATTTGGCATGTAATCATAAACAAGATATCTTTGACTTTCCCCTCTATTACCATAATTCTGATCATTCTCATCAACCACACAACAACCTCTAAGAGGCAACAAATTCCTGTGCTTAAGATTACTAATAATCTCAACCTCATTACAAAACTCAACATCCCCTTGAAAATCAGATTCCAAAACCCTTTTAACAGCAACAACAGATCCATCAGGCAAAGTTCCCTTGAAAACCAGACCAAACCCACCTCTACCAATAAAATTCTTAGTTGAAAATTTATCAGTAGCTTTCTCAAGTTCCTCAATTTTGTACCAAATTGACCCTGTATTAGGCCTTAACCTACGCCTAGACCCTTGTTCCTCAGGATCAAAATCAAATTGAAAAGTTTCAAGCTTTCTCCTCCTCCTATCACACCAAACATATAAACCCAACAAAGTAGACATTACAAACAATGCAACACCAGCTCCTGTTAAACCAAACACAAGACGCTGATGACCCTTTGAACCAGAACCAACTTCTGAATAAACAGGTAAACTAAAAGCACAAGTAACAGCACCATTACTTTCAGGTCCAAACTCATTCACAATTCCAGCAGCATAAAGAATTGTAAAGTAGAAACAATTCAATGAACGAGAAGAATTACCATCAATAGCAACAAGCTTCTGCTTAACTTGTAACCCTGCAGCCAAACACACATCACACTGAGAAAGATCAGTGAGATCTGGTTTACAAGCAGAGTTAAGAGGTGTGTTTTGACCAAGCTTCTCATTCCAATCATGAACAGTTTCAATGCCTGCACATATATTAGGTGAGATAACAAACTGAAGAGGGTCAAAGCAAGAGTTTGTAAGGTTTTTAGGGAGTGACAGAGAATTAAGCTTTGATTGAAAATCTTGCATGCATGAAATTGAAGTTGGAAGGTCTTGGAGATTGAAACTTGAAGTTGCTTTTAAGTGTTGTGCAAATCCTATTCCAAAAAGGGATAAAAGTGATATGCAACAAGTGCTTGTAGTTGCTTCTTTTTTGGATGATGCAGACTCAAAATTTTGACATGCTGATGAGTTCCAATGGATTCTAAGAACATAGTTAAGATCCATAGGACATATAGATGAAGATGGAGAAAGGGTAGGAGATGCTGAATAACCCTTCAAACACATCATGTTCATTAATAGAAACATAAACATCATCGTGAAAATCTTCATCCTTTGATTGTGTTGTGTTAAAAAAACTCCTCAGCCACAAGGTTAGATTTTTTTTCTTTTTCTTTTTGGGTTTTCTTGAAAGTTTCAAACTTTTATGAATATGAGTGTGGATGGTGATGATTGATGAGTCAAAAGAGAAAAGGGTGAGTGAGGAAAGAAATTAAGAATCAAGAAAATCTAGAAAGAGATACGAAAGAAAGTGTGGTAAAGGGAAATGGATGAACAATGGATGATGATAATAAGATAGACAAATGCTAAAAAAGTAATTCGTTAAGATATTAAAATTGGAAATTTTATATTGAAAGTGATTACTTTAACTCTTTAAAATTTAAAAAATTTATTTTTTACATAAAACTATATTTATTTCTATTTAAATTTTTTTAGAGTATGACCAAATGAAAAATGAGAAGAGAATCAAGCAATCAACAAGGCAAGTTGGTCAAAAGCTCATCTTTGCTTTCATTTTTCTGGCTGCTAGTTGGGTTAGGTGTGTCGTGTGTGAGTGTGTCTGTCTAGGTTGTTGTTTGATTGAGTTTTCAACATAGGAGAGTGTACACCACGCGCTACATCAACTTGGATTATTTTTGTTTGTATATAATCATGATTTTTTTTTTATAAGCATATGTAATCATCGTGTCAACGTATTATGGTTGTAAAAAGCCAATCTAATTTTAATTTATAATAAAATACACACAATATTTAAACAATTAACCAATAATTCTTAAAGTGAATGTTTGAGTTAAAAAAAAATACTAAAGTGAATGTTATAGTTTTCTTTATGCAATTTTAGGTCATAAAGTATATCAATACTACACATTTTTAATTTTGTTTGTTTTGACAATGTATTTTTTAATTATTTTGGGTTGAATGTTGGTGATTTTTATCGATGATGTATTGTATATAGGATCAAATATTTAGTGTTTAAAGTTAATAGTGATTCGGAGTTTTTATTTGATTTTTCCACTTTCTATACTATTTGTTTTTTCTGAGTAATAGGATAATAGATTAAAATAATAAATGTATCAAATGACTTTTATCAAATATAACTCAATCAATGTTAAATTTAAGTTCATTTAAGATAATATTTTATGATGTTTTACATATTTCTAACATAAAATTTATAAAGATGTAATATTTAAAATAGATAATTTAACATAAGTAATTATTTTTATGTGTGACATCATTGTGACAGTCTATTAATAAATATAAATTACACTCAATATATTATTATAGGCGTAAAATATGAATTAAATGAAATGTGAAAACTAAACTTTGTTGGTAGGTGAATTTGAGTGAACTTTTTTACTGGTAATCAATTTATTTTTTCTGAATTATAATCACATTATTTTCATACCTAAGAAACGTGAGATGTTGTTATATAATATATTGGTTCAAGTTGGAGAATTGTAGACGATGATGGAGTCGAGAATAAGCATTTAATTTAATTTAATTTAATAATTTAAAATAGATAGAGGGCAGTGATATAGCGATATATGCACGCGCTTTTTGTAATGGAGATGTGTGGGCGGCTACAAATTTTGTTGGTATTTGCTAAAGCAAGAAAGGTGTTCTGACTTTGGGACATTGCATAATGCACAACGTGGATTACAAATAGAAACAAAACTCCAATACTATAATGCATGATTAAACATAATTTCTAAGATATTTATTTTCATTTTCATGGTGTCCATATCTTGATAAACTTTGATATGTGATCACGTATTCGTATTTGAATTTATTCAGCTCTCAGCTGAAAGAGAAAACAAATAAATTATATATATATATATGGTGGCCCAAAGTGTCGTAAAATTATAAATTTAAGTCTTTAAAATATAATTAACTTTTATATATATTTAAATCTTAAAAAAAATAATTATATTTAAGTAGTTCAACAAATAAAGTTTTATAATTATAAAAAGATATAATTATTCATATATTTAATTAAAATATTTTGTATTTTATAAAATAAAAAATATAGAATTTAAATAAAATTATACTAAAATGTTATTGTTAATACTAAAAATATATCTATTACATTATCTTGGACTCACTCTCTTCTTTTTTATTTTATTTGTCACTGACAAAATATATGTAAGATGAGTTAATAATATTAAGAGTGAGACAATAAAATAAAATAAAAACAACTAATTTCATCCAAATAAAATTTTAATTGATTTATTTGATATATATTTAAGAGAAATGCTAACATATATATTTTGTACACTTATTAATGTAGTAAGGATATAAGTTTTGTATTACCATTTTCTTTTCTTAAAAATTATATATTAATCAATTTTTTAATATATAATTATTATTTTTGGAATATTTAACGTGTTTTCTAAGAGCATATATTATCTTTAAAATGGAGGAGTGCGGTATGAATTTCAACTAAATTGACATTTGTTTTTTGACAAAAGCTAAATTGGCACGTTGTATTTCAACAAAATAAAATTCTAAAAAATATTAAAAACAGTAATTATTAACGGCACACCAAAAATAAATTGAGATAGTTCGTGAAATCTGGATTGGAAAGTAACAGTGACATAGATGGTAATCTACCGGAGATTCTGTTTTATAATTGAAAGAATAAAAACGTATTAATAACACACAATTGGATTTCCAAGAAGGTCAAGCCACAAAAGATACTTTTTAGGGTGAAAAATGAAAATGAGCATAAGTAGTCAATAAGTGAAGTCAAGCTTTTTTTTTTTTTTTTATGGATCAGTCCAAAAAAAGTAAAGCTAAAAGCCCCTTTGTAATTAATGGATTGTGGAATTCCACTCTGTAATTAATTACTCTCTCCATGATCAAGAAGAAAAAAAACTAAAAAGTATGATACAAATAAATTTATATATTATTAATGTATTTTGAATATTTTTATAAATATATCTCTTATAAAAAATATGAGACACTAAATATACTTATTTACATTTAAAAATAAATATTAACAAATATATTTGAAGTACTTGTTAAACTACTAAAAAATATATTAAAAATTAAATTTTTAGAATTATATTTGAAGTACTTGTAAAATTAGTATTTTTAATTGTTTAACAAGTATCATAAAACACTTATTGATAAGTCCTATACTTAAAAGTAAACATAAAATAAAAATATTATTTAAACAATAAATAAATCTTTAAATCATGAATTTTTTAAAATATAAAAAAATCCAAAAGTAGTTTCATGACTTAATTAACTTTACAGATATTTAGTATTTGTAGGAATATCCGATCTAACGTTTGCCGACAAAATGTGTCGCAGTGCTATCCTATGCTTTTCTCTCAGTCAAACACAATCCTTTTGACTTTTCCAATGTGTTTTGGATTTTTTGGTGTTCCTTCCTTTTTTTCCTAGTAGTACTAAATTTATTTTTATTGACAGATATTTACACTATTGCAGCACATTTGTGCATTTTTACAAATCTTAAGAAAAGTAAAAAAAACGAGAATAAACGAAGAGATATTGATTTGAGATGCAAGTTGATAGATATCGTTTTGATTATAATAAGTTGGAGTTTGTTAAATTAGTTAATAGATCGGTTTTTTAAAATTTTTAAAAAGTGATTTTAATTTAATATTTTTAAAAATAATTTTTATGAAAATTTATCTAAAAATAGTAAAAAAATTTTAAGTTCATTTGTTATAAATTAAAAAAAAAATTAATTTTGATATTTAATAATTTAGATATTCATTATTAGATATTTTACTATGATAAAAACCACATTTTTTAAAAAATATATATATTTCAAAAATGATTTTTATGAAGAATTTCTCAAAATAGTTTTTGATTTTTTAAAATTTTATTATACAAAAAAAAATTATAAAAATAGATGAAATACTTAAAATTATATTTTAAGATAAATTATTTAAATCAATTTTTTATTTTAAGCTTTATTTTTACAATTCTTTTTTAAAAATGTTATAACAAAAAGATAAAATACAATTTTTTTTTTAATTTTTAACCGAAAGGGCCCAATATTAATTACAAATTATGTAAGATTTATAAGTTTAATTGAAATTACTATATAAAGTGTTTTATAATAAGTTGCATTTGTTATAGCTAATTGTTTTAATAATATATACAGTATTTAGCAACTCAAAAATAAAAAATTTGGTCTATGAACGAGATGGTAAATACTACTAGAAATTAATACATGCGAAAAATTGAGTTCGAACATGTAACATGATATTCAACCTAATAATATTCATATTACCAATTAAATTAAGACTTAAAAGACACATTACTGTAAAAAAAAATACGTTTGTTATCAAAATATAGTATGAACGTAAAAAGAGAAAAAAAATCTCTTGATAAATAGATATATTCATCTTGTTTTTACATTTTTATTATTTTCAATTATTAAGGAGAAAGCTATGATAGCAATAAAAATTATCAAAGCAATATTCAAAAATTAAATGGAGGATCTAGAATTTGTAAATAACTTAATAGTTTATATTGAAGAAAAACATTTCTAAATTTAATTATATTTTATTTGTGCAACTTTAAATGTACACATTTAATAT
>JBBPBQ010000003.1:519449-563495 GCA_037974755.1 Cicer yamashitae | reverse complement strand
TAATATTACATGTTTTTTCATGTGAATATTATAATATTAAAATTTGAAATATATTTACACTATGAAAATATAGTAAATTACAATAAATAAGTGTGAAATATCAAAATATAGCTATTAAACTCGTAAAAAATATTGGGTAAAAAAGTCAGTAAAAATATGAATAAATTTGGTTGTATTTAATTTAGTTAGTTATGAAATATTGGGAGAAATTAATTGATGATAGATTTGAGTTCTTATTTTAATGATAAATAATTTTTTTATAATAATTTTCTAAAACTAAATTTCCAATATGTTTTTTATTTTCATCATTTCTCCCCATAAATAAGCCTTCTCAGTCTCAAACAAATATCACTTATATTGTAGCAAAGAAAAGGATTGATTTGCAATCTACTCTAGAGTAAGTTTTTCTTTTTATCTCAATGTCTATGAGATTAATTTTTTATGTGTGTTGATAGTGTGATCATAGTGTTCATCATCTTCTGTTTTTTTTTGTTTTTTATATATAAAATGGATATTGTTCATCATCTTAATAATCTTTGTATTATTCGAACATAATTGCATCGATCATTCCCTTATATCTGTTTGTATAATTTATATTAATTGATAATATTTTGTATAGATAAAATATCAATTACCAATTGTTGGATTGTTAATTGTGTTTGTTTAACTGATCCTCTTCTTCTTCTTTTTTTTTTTTTTTTTTTTACTGAATTAACTGATCTACTTCATCATTGTATAATTGATGATATTGATCATCTATGCACAATTTGACAATATTTTAATGTATGGATCAATAAGTTTGCAATTTTGTACAATTATCCCTTTATAAATATGTGCACCCCTTAATCAAAAAATATATATATGTATGCTTTAATAAAAAGAATATATATATATATATATATATATATATGCGGCGTGCATGCCAACCATTTTTTCTTACCATATATACGTTTTGGTTATTGTAACTAACTCATCTAGTTGATTTCCCCTGAATTTTCTATTTGTTGAGACAGATTAACCCTTATATGGATTAGTCTCTTACCACTAATCAAGAAGACACACCCCTTAAAAAAAAATTAATATTTTATTTTGCCAAAAAGCTATTTGTTGATTATTTATAAATCCATTTTCTAGTTCTTAATTTATTTTTGTCATTGACTCATTGTACATGTATGGTGTATGATCTAGAATGATCATTTGAAGGAATGAAATTTTTTATCTAATAGAAATTTATTTTGTTTTATTTTTCTTAAATAAAAATCTAACACTTAATTACCTTATCTATCAAATTTTCGACATTTAAAGTTTATAATTTTTACTTGACTCTACAGTCAACGTCAACGCGAAAATTTAATTTAATTTTTAATAGTTGTTATAAGATTCATGCACGCGTAATAATTTTATAGTGATTATTCATCTCCCGTGAATTACAATATTTCTAATTTATTTTAAAAAATATATATTACATAAGGACAAAATTTATCAAATATATAATATAATATACATTTGCAAAAACGTCCCTTAAGGATGAATTAATAAAATTAAAAAGAAACTAAATAATAATATTGAAAATGACTTTCGAAAAACAAATATATATTTAAATGTTTTGAATCTCTATTTTATTTACTTTTAGTACTTTGTTCTTTGAATCTCTTTGCATAGTCCATCATAACACACTTGATCATTATGTGTGCTTTAAAAATTTAAAATAGTTAATCTCACACACATGACCCCTTGAATGATATCTATTGGTATATATATATATATATTTGGTCGTATTTCGTACTTATTCTACATGGTCCAACATACATGAGGGTAAGGATTTGTTATCCAATTCTAACTCTTTTTGTATATTTTTCCTTAGTTTTTGTGTCATGAAATTTCTAGTAATTAATTAATTATATCTATGTCAAAAATTGAGCCTAGCAGGAATCAGCTGCAATGGATTCCAACCAAGAAGTGAATTCAATGTATCGTGACATCGACCTAAACATGCCATGCTTTGAGAAGGAGGAGTTGAGCTCAGATGCTGAAAGTGAAAACCAGTTTTCACAACTCATTCAGAACAATGCTACTCCACAACTTTCTCAAGTAAGTCCTTTAGTAACTAATTTCACATACATATTACATACTATACTACACATACCAAATTAAATTAATCTTCTTTCATATATAAATAAGAAACTGTGCCGTGAACATCATCTTTTCATCCTAAATTTTATTCATAAAAAAAGATTTTAATTAAAAAAGAAAAAAAAATTATTGATAGATGTCACTTTTGTAGTAAGATATTCAATAGATTAAAATCTCATTAGAGACAATTATAAATAATCATTAATGTCATTTTAATTAATTAATAATAATTTCATCTATACAAAATTAATTAATATTCTTTTATATAAATTTAAAAAAGATTTTAACGAAGATGTCAATTTTGTAATCAGATTTTGACTTTATGACCTCAAGTAATAAAGTTTAAATCCGTTCAGAAACAATTATAAAATAATTATCAGTAATATTTTAATTAATTAATAATAACTTCTCCTTACCCCAATTTTAATCTTAAAAAATATTTTAACAATTAAACTAAGAAAAATGATTGTGTTAGTGATATAAAATGATAACACCTCAAATACACTAAAAAAATAACTAACAATATTTGTGGACAGGGCATGAACATAAGCTATGCAAACAATTTTAAGGTGAATGATGAAGCTTCTTTTTCATCACTAAATCTTCTTGCAAACACTGCTTCTGATGAAGGTCATATGAGGCGGGTTGGGATTCATGCCATGATTATTCTTGACCCTCTCCGCGGATTCACATCGGGACACGGTCGTCGCCGCTACCGCCGCCGCGGACAAGTTCATCACATTGATCCATTAAGATTTTGTACTAATTTTCATTGTAGAACAAGGAAAACTCCAATGTGGCGCACAGGACCTTTAGGACCCAAGGTGAACTAACTTATTATAATTTATTTATTTTCGATATCGATGTTAGTAATTAATATTGTTAAAATTTTTTAAAGGGTACAATTTAATTAAATAATGTTGTATTTGTGTTACTAAGTTAAAATTAAAATATTGTGTGTGCAGACTTTGTGCAATGCATGTGGCATTTACTACAACAAACATTTGATGAATGGAGGCATGCCTGCAGTTATAGTCTATGATGGTGTTGTTCCACATGGAAACCGTTGAAGGAGATTCTTCAAGTTTGTCTCGTCTCCATAGTTTTGAATAAATGGTTGTTTTTCCAATTTTGTGTTTGCTTTCGAATAAACTTTATATGTATGGTGATCTTGGAGACTGAATAAATTATTATGGAAAAACATTTAAATAAGTATTTGCTTAAATTGGTTAAGAAACTTCTTTTTTTATGAGAAGTTTGTATGCATATTTATATGTTTGAATTTGATTAAATTTTACAATTTCAAAAATAATTTTGAGAAAACAATAATGTGATGAGAGACTAGATCCACGTAATCCTATAATTTAGACGACGATTTCGAATATTTATCGATTGATTTTTAGTTTCTTTAATTTTTTTAAATAATAATTTTTCGAATATTTTTTGTCAATAATTTTGATTATATTTTTAAATCAATTCATGTGTATCTTTCGAATTTTTGAATGAATTTCTTTTCATGTTTAGAGCATTATAAAAATCTCTCATGTAAAAATTTATAATTTTTTAGTTAGAGATAAATTAAATATGATTTTTTAAACTTTTAATGTTTAAAAATTTATATATAATTCATCTTTTGTTAAAAGATTCTAAATCTTTATAGATGAGATTCTTATAATATTCTAAACATTTCCACAAAAATTCAAACAATACACATAAATTGATTAAAAAAATATAGATCAAAATTATTGACCATAAACATTTGAGAGACCATTGTTTGAAAACAAAATTTAGAAAAATTTAAAATGAAATATGGTATATTTATGGAGAATAAAAATTTATTTGACCGAATATTTTATTTATTTAAAAAAAAAAAACTTACAATTTATTGGAGACATAATTATATTAGCCCCAAATTTCCATACCGGTCAATAGAAGATAAGACTAAAATGATGGGTTTGTTGATGACAAACGTAACAAAATTTCTAGTTACAAGTTCATTCATTTAGCAAAAGTAGTTTTTACTAAATATAGGATAAAAACCACGTAATATGGAAAGAAAGAAAAACACAATTAATGTACCTGTTCAAATGTTTCTTCACCTATGTTTCCATCAACCTCTTTTCTTTCTCAGGATATTGTCACCTTCCTCATCTCTCTTATAACATTTCCATTGTCAACAAAAAAATGAAAAAAATCCCATTGTCTTATTTTCTTCCTTTAATTTAATTTTGGCACCCCCCTCTTTCTCTCCAATCCAATATGGGAGACCACCCACGCTCCCCAACATTGGATTTGCATAACATCTTTAAGATTCCAAAAACTAAATCTTTGAAAGATGTTAGCAAGGTTTACAAATCTTTTGTATCCAAAAGGCAACATGACAAGAAATCTCATGAGGTAATGATCTTAATAATTACATGTATTTGCATGCATGCTCCTTAACTTCATTTCTCAAATGTTCATTTTCGAATAACACATTATATAATTAATCACCTTAGAAAAATGCTACCTACTTTTGAGGTAACAAATCCTACCATTCATCCAAAGATAAAATAAATAAATCATAAATATTTCTTGTAAATAAACAAACATTCCGCAATATTTTACTAGAGAAAATTGAATTACCAAAAAAAGATTGTCAATTTTTTTTATAACAAATCTGATTAGGAGAGACACACCATCATGCAAGGTCGGAGAGAACCATCAACTTCATTGAGTATTTACAATATAATTTAGTATAATCTACCAATTGTAGACTTGAACCTCAATTACAACATATGTGAGCAGAAGGTCTAAGGTCTAAATATCTGTGTCAACCACAATTGGTAATTTTGTGTCAAATTTCATTGTGATTAATAGAATTAAGAAATGACAAAATAAGATATCAATTTCATGCTATTCAACTTTTCCTAGTAGTTGTCTTATATAGTTCTCATCTTAATTGTGCATGGAAGGTTTTTAAATCATTGGCATGATGTTATGATATATTGTAATGATGATCTTTGGTGCATGCATGCAGGAACCAACAACACCCTTAGGTTTTGATCACATTAATGAGAATAGAAGAGTGGATGAAGACTTTTGGAGTCCTAATTTAATGTCAAGAAGTGAAAGTAGAAGATCAAAAACTCCAACACCAAGAACAAGGCCACTATCAAGACATGGAAGCAGAAGATGCACAACACCAACCTCATTATCAAGAAGTTCAAGTAGAAAAAGTGCAACAGAAATTGCTGCATCATCTCTCAAAAGGATTGTGAGCAGAAGGAGTAGTTCATCAGCAGCTTCTTTATCAAGAAGCACAAGCAAATTGGACATCTCTGAACCTGAGCTATTGCCTAATTTTCCAACATCTCCAACAGATGATTTTGTGATAAAAAGCTCAAGAGAAACTGGACATACACATGCAGTGTCTCTGTCAAGCAATCTCAGCCGTAGATCTACGACACCTATCATATTTTCACAGACAACAGTAAGAAGGAAACCACCAGAAGTACAGAAAAAGCTTTATTGCACACTAGAGGAGCTATGCTTTGGAACTGTCAAAAAGATTAAAGTTACTAGAGATGTTATCAAACACCCCGGGTATGTTTTCTGTCATGAGATTGCTGTAATTGACATATATGATGCTATGCAATGCAACATAGGGAGTAGACAATTTTAAATTTCAAATGAAATGCAATGGTAAAAAAATGGAGGAAAAAAATCAAGTGTTGTGTTATTTTGACAAACTATGAAAACAATTTAAATGGTTGGCGCAGTTCAAATACATAGTTAGTTATGTTCGGCGGAGGGTTAACGAATATAACAAGGTATCATAACTCATTAATCCTCCACTGAACACAACTAACCACAACTTTGAACGTTGATAACTACAATTTTCAGAACATATTTGAACACATATTGTGGTTATTGGATATTATGTGTGTTTGAACACCTAAAAATCAATGTATATTTGAACAATAATGGTTAATGAATAACATTATATTTGAACATCTGAAAACCGTGGTTAATGAAGTTCAAAATCGTAGTTAGTTATGTTCAGTAGATGATTAATGAGTAACGAGACCTTATTATATTCATTAATTATCTAATGAATATAATTAACCACATATTTGAATTGCGTTAACCATCTAAATTGTTGTAAATTTTTTTGTCAAATTTGTGTCAAAATATCATTTCTTAAAACACAATGTTGTTTGCAACTACTCGTGCTTAGAAGTACATTACTAACTAAATTTTGCAACAGGGTGATTATCCAGGAGGAAGAAATATTAAAAATAGAAGTGAAGCCAGGATGGAGAAAAGGAACAAAGATTACATTTGAAGGAGTTGGTGATGAGAAACCTGGATACCTCCCTACTGATATAGTATTTTTAATTGATGAAAAGAAACACCCTTTGTTTATGAGAGATGGAAATGATTTGGAAATTGGTGTTGAGATTCCTCTAGTAGATGCACTTGCAGGCTGCTCCATACCAATTCCTCTATTAGGAGGAGAAAAAATGACTTTATCATTTGAAAATACTGTTATATACCCTGGATTTGAGAAGGTTATTCAAGGTCAAGGAATGCCAAACCCTAAAAATAACATGACAAGAGGTGACCTACATGTCAAATTCCTCATTGATTTTCCCACAGAACTAAGTGATGAACAAAGGAAAGAAGCTGTTAGTATTCTACACGATTGTTGCTAATAATGATCATAGTTGTATTGTATGTATGAAATGCATTAATGTGCTACAAATTAACATGATAGATGACAGAAAATATTTTACCAACAGTTCAAAAAAGTTTCTGGTATCATGTATGCATGGTCTGATAACTTCATGCAGCTTTGCACTTCTATCCAATAACATCAATAACTAACAGGCTGCAAACTCACTGAAGCACATCAGTAATCGACACATTTTACGCCGAAAGAATGAAGATATTGGTTTAGCTTTCATATGAAGTGCTGTTGGGCGCTGATGAAAAAAGAAAAGGAACTTCCAACACTGTTACAGCTATATGTTGTCTTCAATAATGGTTTCAATTCCAGTGTCTCCTTTCAGCACAGTTTGCTCCATCCAAGGCAAAAGTTGGGATTACAGAATGCAACTCAACATTATTAGCACTATCAACTAGGTTACTGATTCATATAGGACATAGAATTTACCTATCCAATTATTTGAGGAGATAGATTTCTCCAAAAATACAACCTATCTATCTCAAACAATGGTCAACAAATGTAACAGGAGTTTCTAACTAGTCTCTGTTACTTCGGCTTCAGCTGGTAATTAGCTCATGCATATGTCCATTTTCCTCATTTCTCATTTTTCTTTATACTCTTTCTCCCTTTCTTTTTCTTTTCCATCACATCTCCCATTTCCTCTCCTTCGCTACATTTCTCATGTAAATCCATTCTCAAATAGTTTAACCAATAGTTTAATCAAATATAGTTTGGTTTTTCAGTCTAGTCTCTAGCCATCTACAGATGCTATTGCAGGGGGTTTGTTTTGGCTGGGATATTATCAGCAAACAGACAGCATATGGTTATCAAAATTGCAAAGTTTGCAACAAAAAGAAAAGGGGAAGTGTTGTAGACTTAAAGCTTCCAAATTAATAATCATCAACAATCAAAACGTATAGATTGGAAAAAATAAGTGAAGAGAAAAAAGGAAAAAAAAAAAAAAAAAAAAAAAAAAAAAAAGCAGGCTTGACTGATTGGAATGGAAAGTATAGATCATTTTCCTATAATTTTAAACAAATTAAACTGGGCGAGAATAAGCACTGCAACTACGGTTTTAGAAGAATCATACTATCATGTTACCTTTTTTTTAACCATTTCTGTTTCTTTTCTTGATTAACATATTTTCTTAATCTTATCTACTGAATGGAATTTTTATTTTACGGCGATTGTTACATTTACCCAGTAGCTATCAGAGAGACAAGACTTGCATAAAATATAAATTTCAGCTTGTATAAAGCAAAAACTATAAATAATATACATGATTTCTGTTTTATTTTCGTTTGGAACGACAAGAAAGCAGTCTGATTAGCTATATATGATATTGAACACATCACTCCTGTATAAACAAGTTGTCCACTCAATCGAAACTTTTCACCGCTGTCTTTCACTCTCTTGATTCTCGCGGTTATCATGCCTAGGAGTTTCAGTATAAACTTGTCCTTGGTCCCTCACATCTCTGAACATGGAAAAAAACGAGTTGAGACCCTCAGATGAAGCACCTCCTAATATCCATAATAACAAAGAACTGAACGAATTCATAGATCCAGGGTTGGGACCCCTTTCAGCTTGTCGAATATCACCTTGCCCAGGAATCTGTGCAGGGTTGGCAACCCTGCCAGGATTATTTTCTGACCTCCCTTGAGTGTCAGCAACTCCTGGTCCGCTCTGAGGCACTGATTGATTAAAACCAGGTCTGAACCCTGTCCCGGAAGGCAAATCTGTGGCAGTTAATCCCTGGTTCCTTGTGTTGAATCTTGTGATGTGTAACGTTGATGCAAGAATAGTAGATGAGGTAATGTGAAAGTCTGGGTGTTGTTGAAGTTGTGAACGTCGATTTTGCATGAATCTTTGCAAAGCCGGTACCTAAGTAAAGAAAGAAGAACTTGAATTTCAATTGAGTATTCGTAAGCAAACCAATAATAAAATGAACATAAAGAAAGCTTATAAAAAAGTAATAATTACAACAATTGGCTTCTCAAATATAACAAACAAGAGCCAAAATCTGAAAGTTATGCTCGTTATCCTAATCCCAAAATGAATCTGTTTCTTAGCATACACTTAGCCCATATTTCCCTAAATCCTCATCAAGTCTTAGGACCTCCCTTAAGACATAAAAGCCATCATTCCAGCAATGACGATCCTCATTAGAAATACATTGCCAGACAGCAAAACACATTCCTATTACAACAGACAAAATTATGCAATTGTTGGGTCTATACTGGTGGTAAATCCAGCATAAACTGAAAACAACTTATGACAATAAGCAAACTGGAGGAGCTTTCGGAAAATAAGTTGAAAACAACTTATGGAATATCACAAGCTCTTTTCATAAGTTTTTTCAAGCATGTATGCAAATTTATGCAATAAGATAAGCCCATACAAGCTCAACCAAACATTCGCTATTTAGGAGAGAACAGTCAGAACATCAAACAAACTGAGATGATAAGCATTAAGTTTAATACAACTCCTGAGGGAGAATTTACCCCACAAAAAAACACACAAGAGGAAAGCAAATATTGGAATTTTAATAAGCTGGTTACTAGCATTACCTCAAATCGATTCCAAAAATACAGGATAAGGTGTTGCATAAAAGCTGCAGTTGTAGAGAGGGCCAAATATGAAAAACCTGGAAATTTTAAAAAGTTCATCATTTCCAGATAAGATTAATTTAATCCTACTACACCCAAAAAAGCAAAAAAAAAAAAAAGTTATGAACTTACCATAAGCATAAGAAAAGAAATATATGTGAAAGACCAGAAAATACAGCAGAAAGAAGCGAGGGAAGAACTTCATTGATATTGGTGTTCGAACACTGCAAGTTACAGTAAACACGCTCATTAGCTGATCATAGTATAACAGATGGGCATGAAAGTGTAACCTGCCAGACTAATCATAGACCGGGTAGATACAGTTGTGACAATAATCCATTAATGAAACGCCATACAAACACCACCACACCAGTCTAAGGTTATTCAGTTTATTGCTGAAAAATAAAAAGACAGCGTTGCACTAGTTTTTTAACCCATTAGCGTGACTTCAACACACAATCAAGCCCCAACTGGTTATAAAACCAAAAGTAGTTTTTGAGCAACAAAGCCACAGATATGCTGTCTCATCAGTGATTTCAAACTCAACAACCTTTATGACTCATATAACATAGAGAGAGAGAGAGAGAGAGAGAGAGAGAGAGAGAGGGAGAGAGACCTAATAAGAGTAAATAGCTCACACAACCAGACAAGAATCAAGACCATGAAAGCAAGAAGCTGATCGTCATAAAACTCAAAGAGGAAAAACAGAATACCAATCATAATCTGCAGAAATCAATAAGCAATTTATCATGCAAAGCTAATACAAGAAATAGTACAAATGACGGCTAATTTAAATGATTAATTTAAATAAATAAATGCTTACAGGAACAAAGACTAGGGATTCAATCACATGTACAAAGATCAACTGAAATGTTGGAAGGCGATGCCGAGCATGGTGTTGAAGCTGCACTGTAGACTAACAGATGTGAAAAACTAATCTCGCATGTGCAAAAAAGTACGGCAAAAACATGAACAGCTATAGCATATTTGGTAGTGCCATATGACTCTATTCTGATAGTTAGCACACTTTATCCATGATTTAGTGAACAAAGGACCGTGCAGTAAGCCTTCCGATCACTATCTGACAATTGCCTATAAATTTGCTTTAATTGAATTTGAAAGCAAGTCTCAGTACCTGACCCTATTAATAAGTTACTGAATAAGTTAGTAACCCAATTAGTTACTCGGGAATTGTGACGTAAATCAATAATAAGATTGATTGAAAGGGAAAGTATCTTGTGATCTTGTCATTTAAGAGAGAATCGAGGCCTTTTGCTTGAGACGAGTAGACCCTTAATGTTCTGCAAAAGCTTGTAATGGGGAGTTTAGCCCTATTTCTTAGAAAAGGACACCAGGTTCGTGGCCCATTAGTTGGTTGGGAATTATTAGGAATAGTTAGTAGAATAGTAGGAGAGGTGGGTCGTGATGTATATAAAATCATAAATAACAAAAGGGTTTGAGAGGGAGAGTATCTTTTCATTTGAGATAGAATTGAGGCATTTGGCTGAGGAGGTGCAGATACTTGAAGTTTTGCAACATCTTAGTAATTAATTAGGGAGTTTATCCCAGTTTCTTAGAATAAGATAAGACCATAATAGCAAGTGATTAATACATGAGGCAATGGGCTGAATGACATAACAGATGCAACGCAAGCAGAACTCACTAAACCAGTTTTAACATACTAATTCATCTGTACACGTAGCAAGTAGTGTCTACCTGTAAACTTCAGCATGCGAGTCTGTGTTTCTCTCAATGTAAATGACACGGACATTGTGGTAGTAAAAAACACAAACAAGGACATCATAAGCACGCCACACTTTGTTACAAGGTAGTCTGCACACGCAAAATAATACATAAGTTACAAGGCAACAGTAAAAGTTCCTTTTCACATTTTACGAAAGTCCCTATATGAAATTGTTGATTATAGTCATAAATATGATTATTCTCTAATTATTATTGTTGATATAGATCCCTTAGTTTTCTATTTTTCCTTTCTTGAGAAGTTCTCTCTTGTATATAAATATGTACAACCTCATTGTGAAATACAAGTTATTCACTCAAAATTATTCAAGCAAGACTAACAGGTAAACAGAAGAAATCCTTTAACAAAAGTAGACCATGAAAACAATCTCTTCAAATGAGGAGTACTAAAAGGATAAATAAACAAACCTCCAAACTTAGCTGGGACTTCAGGAACTTCTAGTGTATAACTAAGGTTATAGAATTCCTTTGATTGATAATTATAAAGATAACCTGCCATGACCATGCAAAAGAATTTGATCCATAATTAAATCCTGGATATTCAAATATGATGACGACAAATGTTTTAAGTAACTTTTAGAGAGAAATTATATACACTAGTTTATCCAGACTTCCAGAGAGCAGGCAGTTACCTTGACCAGGAGAACTCAATAAGCTGTTGATTAAAATTGTATCATATCCTACAAATCTGTTTATGAGTAGTTGCTGCCACCTGGAAATGAAAAAATAATCAATTGAAAAATACAAGGTCAAATATTGGGAACATTAAAAAATATTATTTTATGTTATCAATGAAATTCACAGAACAACTTTCCTATCAGCAAAACAATCTGCACTCATCAGTAACAGTAACAAAACGACATAAAAGTAGCTCTCTGATGGAGATATTCTGCGACTTTCGGGACTAAACCAGATAACCATGCTATAGTCTTTACCTGTTTCCAAAGCAGGAGTGCCAGGCTGATATGCTAACATTAACAGTGCGTATATTATGGTGAGACTTGGCACTTTCAGGTAATAAGAAATACCCCTGCAGAATAATATTCCATGATCAACAATAGCGAAGAGCAGTCTTCAATAAGTTACAGAATAAACACAAAAGGAAGCTTTAACAAACTGACATAATCTACTCCAGATATTAGAAGTTTATACTATATCTAGCAGAGTCAGCCTTAATCAACTTAAAGATTGAATTGAATACATAAAGAATATTGATATACCTTTTCCATAGTGTACAAATATGTGGGTTCAAACAACTTGGTTTTCTGTTTAAGCCATTGCACTGAAATTGAAAACACAACTTATTGGACAATAATACAAACAAAACAGAACGTGAGAAAGACAGAGAAAAGAGGAATTGAGACGAAAATCACATATTGATTCATATGAGAAAACTCCATAATGCAAGGCTAGAAATTTATTATCTAAACAATCCTACTAGACTTCTTAAGTATCTAACAGGACGAGAATAAAACATCTACAAACCTTTTATGTTTCCTAAAGAATTTCTTACGTAGATGTTTTATTCTCGTCCTGTTAGATACTTAAGAAGTCTAGTAGGATTGTTTAGATAATAAATTTCTAGCCTTGCATTATGGAGTTTTCTCATATGAATCAATATGTGATTTTCGTCTCAATAGTCTAAGAATTCAATGTGAAAGTAAACCATTTTTGCACTGCATAACCATAATCAGCATTATTTTCCCAAGTGAGAAACATTGAAAGGGTGAAGGTCGTTTACATCTAGGTCTCATACATTTGAATAAATCAAAGCCAACATACATAAGTTCGTAACATGGTCTTTTACAGCATTATAAACGCAACATTCTTCCTCATGCCTCGTGTCTTATTTTATATTGTATTCCAATAAACAAGTAAAATTCAAAACTACAAAAAAACTCAACTTTTTAAGGAATAATAACAGCTATATAAACCCATATTCTATTGAAAACACACACGCGAAAAGTTATTGAAGAATTGAGCAAAATCGAAAAATATCAGATCTTTGTTTCTCTTCATACAAAAGAATTTCAATACAAATCTTAAAATATTTTAGTATTTAAAAATGCCACTTTGGCACAAATTATGATTCAAACTCAGGAGGCACGTCAGTAATACCTGCATTAGAGTTAACCTTGTCCAAATGAAGGATATGCATCCATTTGGGAATATCAAGATTTAGGTGTACACCGGCAATATCCTACACTTGAAATTTTGAAGTTTAGCAGAAATTTTAGCAAATTTGATCATTAGCTTTAAATTTTATAAATCCAGGCTACAATAACCAGAATGCATCATAGCTCCAATAGATAACATATTTCTACTAACCCACAGCTTCTGGAAACTTCCAATTATCTGCATTGTGTGTCTCCAAATGAATGAGATTCGCCTATACCACTTTTTACCAAAATGTATAATTGCTGCTTTTAGTGTCTCTTTGGCTGACAAGGTAAAACTACTCCGTGGCTCCTCTTTATCAATTTTGATGACAGCATCTTCAACCACTAGCCTGGAGTTTTGGCTACTTGTAGAGGTCTCAGCTTGTTCTTCAAGAAACTCGGTGTCAGTCTTCCAAAACTTGAATGCCAATTTTCCCCTCCTAGCACCTGAACCAATCCAGTTCCACAAAAACTTGGAACCTAAAAATGTCAATTCATCTTGATTGACATCAGAAACCTCCATTTTATCTTTTACCGCTTCTGCTTCAGAAGAATCTATTATATTTGATTCAGGATCATTGTGAGACCACAAGCCGGCACTGGCTATCTACAACAATGGTTTGAAAGTATGTCATACATGCAGCAAGACAACCAAAGGGACCTAGATAAAAGATCTCCCGTTAAAGGCTAAATTTCAAATTACACAGTAAATATTATCTATTCACATAGTTTGATTTGATTCGTGAAAAAATTGTAAAAGAACACAAACTAGAATGTACATTTAAAGAATGGAAGGCAAGATATACCTTAATCTGAATAAGTTGGGCTTCTGATGTCAGAACTCCTGATAGCTCACCTGAACACCCAGGCTACACAGAAACACAAAATTATCAAACCAGAGAAAATATTGAAGAAAAACAATTGAAGTTGATTAAAATTCAAGCAAAAAACAGTGAATAATTATGTAGCAAACCCGTACTATCTTCGTTCTTTGGTTACCAAACACTAAAACCCTAGACAATAATAATTTTGAAATGTGATACTCTTTGGTGTAGGTACAAATATGTAGTATGCGATAGTACATTACTTCATCAAATATATGGTACCTGGGATGTATAGTTGTATACTTAGTTAATAATATCCTATTTGGTTATGTGATACATTATAAACTATTAATCGGTCTTGAGATATAGTAGTGCATATCTCAACAATTGGCATGCTCTCAATATAAATTTAAATTTTAAATAAATTACATCAAAACAATATAAATACTAAATATTGTTGATTGGTAAATATGGTGCTACAAAGCTCCCACCATAACAACATCCAAGGAAGGTTTGGACCTACTGTGGATCTACTCTAGGGAACCTTACCTTACATTTGCAAAGGCTAATTCCACTACTCAAACCTACTACTAGTAAGTTTCATGGCAGCATTACCAACCATTCTGCCAAGACTCCCCTTCATTAAATAAAACTAATTGTTAATTTTTCATATAAAAAATAATTCTTATCTTTTGTCATATAGACTTTTCTTCTACTTTTAGAAAGAAAAAAATGTGAGGTGAGCTTCTTCTTCCAATAATTCATTATTTACTGCTTTCTCTTTCACCGCAAAGGAAAGAAACATAATAACCAATTTGCATAATGTTGTTGTGAGTTCAACTACAGAAGCAAAATATTGAGTTGACAACGGCTACTTGTGCGCTCATATGCTTCACATGGTTACTTCAGGAACTTAGATTTGGGGAGGTTGCAGATGACACTCATTTGTGACAATCAAGTTTCATTGCATATTGACTTAAAACCAGCATTTCACAAGAGGAATAAGTATATTGAAATAGATTGTAATTGTATTAGGTCGAATATTTTATCAGGAGATATTACTACTAGCTTTGTCAGTTCAAATGACCAGTTGGCCGATGTTTTCACCAAGTCTTTGAGGAGTTCTGATATAAGCTAATAAACTATATATGCAACAGGTTTGGTGCATATGATTTATATGGTCCAGCTTCAGTGGGGAGTTAGAAATAATATACATAAAGAAAATAGCGTAGTATTAATATTTTCTATTTTATTACGATTCATTGTATGTACATAACATAGCTCTGTTGTGTAACACGCAAGGATTTTCTCACTTGCTTTCTGTTTTCTCTCTTTTTCAACATATAACAAATTACAATGAACCAATGCAGAAAAGCACAATGATAGAGGATGCACAACCCATTTCACAGTTTGTAGAGAGGGCTAGCGAATTAGTAATAGTGCCCTGTACTGGAACCCTAAATTAGTTTTCTGACCTCGAGGTTAAGTATGGGAAAGAATGATTTGATATATTTGGACATGTAAAATGTAAAAATACAAATGTGACTCCAATATAAAATAGCAAGGAGTTAAAGTGAGATCACGAACCAGGAAGAGAGTGAGACACATAACATAGTTAGAAAAGCTAAAGAGAAATGAAGCTTTTCTGTTGAAGATAGCACTAATTTACTTCACCAAAAAGAAATTCAAAACAACCTGTAGGGTTCAGATTCAGAATTTCGAGAAGTTCATCGTTGAAAAGCAGAGTTTGTGACATCATGCTTAAAATTATATGAACTTCTGCTCCTCCAGCTTTTCCATTAAGATAATAATTATTTGTGATCTGCTTAAAAGAACCTTAATATTCTCTATCACATTTATGTAGCAAAAGCAGCACCAAAATAAGTAGAGTTACAACATTCTGTACCACTATCTACGATTTGCTTATCCACCATCAAACAACCAACCCCAACTCGCATCTACTCTTCAAAAACTCCCACTTATTGCAATGAACATAAAAAGAACCCTAACATTCTCTATCACATACTGAATGTAATGCAGCAAAAGCAGCACCAAAATAGCAAGTAGAGTCACAAGATTTACCATCTACCTATGATTTGCTTATCCACCACCAAACAAGCCAAACCTAACTCTATCTACGCATCATCGACACTACAGAAACTCTCACTAATTGCAATTAACATAAAAACTCAGTAATCTAGTCCCAATTCTAAAACAAACAAACAAAAAATAACAGGTAAATTGTTTCACTTCTTCCATTAACCTAACTTATTCAAGTTCAAGATTATATAAGGAACGTTCAAAACCCATCAGTAAAGCAACGAATTCACTTAAAAAAGCACACGAAACTGTATCCAAGGTTGAAAAATCTAAAAGCCCTAAAAGTGACGAAGAAGTTGAAATTGAGAGAGGGAGATGCAAAAAATGGAAACCTGTTGAACGTAATTGGCGTGCATGACAACGAGAATACAGAAGAAGGTGATGGCCATGAATAGGTAGAGATACTCCAAAGTGACTCTGACTTTTGGAGTCAGCATCTGAGAAAACCTCTCCTGAACACGTATGAAAGTCTGTTCTGGATCCATTGAAGGCAGAAATTAAAGCAGATAGAAAATATAATTTTCTCGAGAAAGTGACGGAAAATGAAAATCAAAGGTTTAGTTTCCAACGGGTGATTTTGATAAGCATCATCGTGTTCGCGTTTATGAAGAGGATGCGGATTTTGATAACTGGTATTTTTAAGTAAACTATGATTTTAGTGGGCAAAACATAGCTAACTGGAATTGCGCACAATTTTTTTTTTGGGACAGAAACACACAAATTTTGTTTAGGGTGTAATTGGTTGTAGAAAGTGAGATACAGAGTAACAGAAAAGAGAAAGAGGTAAAAAAGTAAAAAAACATTTGAGATATAGTTTGGTATAGAAGAGAGATGAAAAAAAATAAAAGAGAAAGAAGTAAATGTAATTTTTAAAAAGATAAAAATATCCTTAAACAAAAATAGTTTATATTATATATTTAACTTTAAATTTCTTTACAAAATTAAAGAATTAATTACATTATTTTAATATCGTATATTTATTAATTTTAATTTTATAAAATTATTTAAATTGATTCAAACAAATTATTCAATTAATTAAATTATTCAACAAATAATTATTACAAAGTAAGAGAAATAATTAAAAAAATTACGCATAAAATTAGTGGAGATTGTAACACAGATAATAAAAGAAATACATTCTATAATATATTACTCAATTAATTACAAAATAATTGAAATTGTAAGAAAAATTATGTACAAAACAAGCGTAGATTGTAACGTAGATTAAAATAATTGCATTATATATTATGAAAAAAGTGCAAAGTGCGTGGTCATAAAAAATTATTATGATTGAGAGAGAAGGACGCCGTTAAAAAGACAAAAAAATTGAAGTTTTTTCTCTTCTTTCTTTGCATGAACGGGGAGAACAAAAAAGTGTGGACTCCACACTAATTTAGTTTTTCGTCACTCTTTATCTGCTTTAATAATCATAAAAAATGTAACATTTCTCTACTTACTTTCTCACTTGTTTTTCTCTCGCTCTTATTTCACACGTTCCAACCCAATCAAATGGTTAGAGTAGAGTAGAGGTGCATCAATCAATAATCATGCTATGTTAGTATCACTTATGCACTTTATAAAAAATTTTAATACCTTCTCTTTAGGTTGAACTACAATAAATGATAATTTTTTCCCTTAAGAATCTTAATATTGGTGCATATTTAGGACTTCATACAAATTTTAGGGGTGAAAATAAGTCGAGTCAAGTTAGACTTTGCAAGTTATGAGTCTAATTTGTCAATAAATTTAAAATTTAAATTTGATATGTGGCTTGTTATATGTGTTTTTTAGGTTGGGACATAACATTTATGAAAGTTCGGTACGATTCGATGATCTAAAAGTTCATTTTATATTAACGTTTTTATTTAAGTAATCAGATATAATTTTAATAGATTAACAAGCCAATATAGCTCAATAAAATTAAATATTTTTTAAAATTTAACGTGACATTTTAAATAATTTGAATTTATATGATACTATATTTCAATTAATATTATATATATATGTATAAAAAAATAATATATAATAATACGATTAAATTATTAAAAAATTAACAAAATTATAATTTAACATAGAGTTCACAGTCTAATATAATAATAATAATATTTATATTTACTTAATTAGTTATAGGTCTAACAAATTTTTTATGATTTGTAATCTAACATTTTTAATAAAATAGACTTCTAAAAAGTTTTGACTTAGGACATTTATAAAAAAAAGTCTTGTATTGACTTATTATATTGTAAGTATTTTTCCACGGTCTAATTTATTTTTACATTTAATTAAAAGAGACCTAAATAATTTCATTGAAACTCTCTAGAGTACTAATATGATATATATTAAAATATTTTTTTTGACCCAACATGTTAAATTAGGTTAAATGGTTGCAAGGACAATTTTGACCAAAAAAAAAAATAACTTCCATCTTTTTATAATTGAATAAAAGAGGCAAAAACTATACATCAAGTTTGGACGGATTTAAATTCTACGCTTTAGGTATGTCATGCAAATATTGATTTGATTTTTACTGTTTAAAAAAAGAGGAAATTGAGAAGAAAAAAAAAAAAAAGAGAAATTAAAGAGAGCATGTACATTTGAGGTTTATTCTAATAAATTTACATCAATTAATCTAAGTCGTTTTGCGAAGTTCACACTTCCCTCCACCATCCCTAAAATCGATTTTCGCTCTATCCCGCGCGAACCCCAGCACGAATGTCCCCACCAAAAAACTCATCAACGGCGGCGGCGACGGCGCCGGAGGATAGAATCAACAGTTTATCAGATGAAATCCTCTGTCACATTCTCTCTTTCCTCCCAACCAAACACGCCGTCACCACCGGAGTTCTCTCCAAAAGGTGGATTCATCTATGGCGCTCTATTCCCAATCTCGATTTCAGCAACATCGAATTGGAAGATCGAGAATCCAAATCACCGCTTCAACGAGTTCGTTTACTCCGTCTTAGTTTCTCGTGAAATCGCTGGTTCTCATTCCATCAACAGTTTAGTCCTCAACATTTATCACGTATTTTCTCTCACCATTCCCAATCTCACACGATGAGTTAACCTAACAAAAATGCTAGCTACACCCCTCACATAATATAGATAATTAAGTCAGAACTTAAAAACAGTCAACAAACTTTTAAAACTAAAGAAAAAAAAAATACATGCATAATGCTCTTGAAAGTGCTCCATTCCATTCCATTAATAATTAATCTAGAGATAAAACAAAACAAATAAAATTGAAAAACAATGTCATTACTGAAATACTCAAAGAAAAATTACCAAAGATAAGAAACAACCAAACAGAGTTTCCAAATAAAGAAAAAGCAAAAAATTGAAGACAAATCATCTCATAACATGCCATCTGATTTTGCAGGCATTCTCCTTAGGAAGTTCTGCGGAAGTGCAGGCAAATCGAAGCGAAGCCTTGGATGTCTTAACAAGTAACTGACCCAAACGAGGAATATAATGCGAAAAGGAATTAAATAAGTCAAAATGATAGCAACCAAACAGAAAATCAAGAACAAAGCTGTTGCTCTTGGATCCCTCCAGCTGATAAGAGACTGCACCCTTTCTCCTTGAGTTGCCAAATCACCCATCACAGCTAACACTCTCCCTGAAATTCCTCTCAATCTATCATACTTTTTCTGCAGATTACTGCCGCTAAATTTAGTTGGAAATTGATCAAACTCTTCTTCTAATTCTTCATTAGTTGCTGTATCAGCATGAGAAAGTTTCATATCCATATGAGAAGGATATCTTGGCCTTAATCTGTACTTCCAAATTCCCTTCAAGAATAAGTAGGTAAACGTTGCTGGCAAAATAACTCCTGGTTTGAAAATGATGAAGAGAATGATGAAATAACCAACTATCGATGTAACCGAACTCTTCCAACTGCGTATCTCTTCGATTTTTTTAACAAACGAAACTAAACCGCTTAGAAGACCGGCGATCCTGTAAAACTGAGCTCTTCCTCTCCTCATGCTCCACACATTTGCTCTCATATCTAGCATGAACTCAACAACCTCTTTACTAAGAGGTGGTTCAGCTCTTTTGAACCTCAATGTTGTGATTGCGGCAGCTTGGTTTCTCAAACTCTCTAACTGAAACATAGACAATGGACATATGTAGTGCATTTTTGGGAGAAAAGGTTGAGCATAAGTTTGCAAAACATTCAACAAAGAAGGACAAGAGAATCTCACTGCCAATTGAATTTCTCCCATTTTTTTGGCTCCTTGAGTATGCAAGTTTATAAGTGGATAAGAGTGAGTATAAATCCTACCACTTTCAAGTGTTGAAAGCCTAATCCTTACCTTACCAATTCTCTTATCAACATCACCATTTTTTCCTCCAGCATTCTTACCTCCATGTATATATCCATTATCAAACACCACAATTGTGATGACTGTGCAAGGATCATAAACTTCCCATGTATATTGCTCATTCCACCTTGGTGAAAGACAATCAACAATAGTCCTTGTCCTCACCCATTTAGGACCATACTTAGCTACACAATACGCGTCGGTTCGATCCTTCTTCATCGGAGAGAGCCCAACAGCATTCAAGATTCCCAATTCCAAAACACCAATACTTGGTTTGTTCAAATACTTAGAAGATGGTCTTAGATCACTACTATAATGAGTGGCCTCATCAAGGACATGGTACCCTCCATCCAAAGAAATCCTTAAATTCAATTTAGTATTGAATGTAACCTCCTCATTGCCTTCAAGTTCTTTAGGCTTCTCAAGATTGTACCAAACACTAGCCGTTGGAGTTGCATTTATTCTTCTCTCAACATCCTTAAGATGAATAATACAACTTCCCAAACTTTCATGTTTGTTGGAATTTCCTTGACCTTGCTCAATGCTTATAAGCAAGGACTCATCAAAAGGTTCTGCTGCAACAAACATCAAATCCTCATTCCATGAAGGGTTCGGATTAGTCTTCATCGGACGGCTTCTCAATGCCAAGTTCCCAAGAACACCTTGAATAAAGATTTCATTGTTGCCACTTTTGTTTTTGAGCAACAAATCTTGTGCTTGAATCACATTAACTCTAAGATACCAAAGTCTAGGAGAAATATACACTTTAGAACGAGTGTAAGCGATGTTTTCGACATTAGTAGTTGTTGCATCCGAATGCCAAGCATCAGGAAAACTTTCATCAGCTTGAGATCCCATCCAAACAGACACCATTAACTCTCCTTGAATAAGCTTAACACCATTTTGATCCTCAAGCTTATACCATTGTGGTGCTAAAGGACTATCAGGAGGAAATCTAATAGGAATATCAGAAATTGTGAAAGCTATACGACCGATGAACGTGTCCTTTTGATCAGCACCAGAACCAACTTCTTTTTTATTCACAACAATCTCCAAAACTTGTTCTTGAATCCTCTCTTTAGAAAAAGCAAAAACTTGGTTCCATTCAGGATTTGAAGTTTTCTCAAAGACCCTTGTTGTCCCTTTGAAACTTCCAAGCTTAACTTCCACAAAAGGGTTGCAAGGATCAGAGCCACCGGTTTCTGGTAAGTCTTTGGCTCTCACTACTCTTGCAAAAAGAAACTGCATTTGTTCAACAAGATCAAATGATGTTGGAAGCCTATCACCAACTATCACTCTTCCAGCACTGATGTTAGGTGTTGTTTCCTTTACAGAAAAATCTTCTTTTTGCTTCCTTTGGTTTTGATTTTGATTTTGGTTTTGGTTTTGGTTTTGATTTTGGTTTTGGTTTTGGTTTTGGTTTTGGTTTTGGTTTTGGTTTTGATTTTGGTTTTGGTTTTGGTTTTGGTTTTGATTTTGGTTTGCCATTGCTTACACTACAAAAAAAAAAAGAACAAAAGATGTAAGTGTAAGTACAAAGTCAAATCATATAGACATAAATAACAATATTAGTTATTGAACTTGTGCAACATACGGAAAGATTTATGTTTCATAATAATATATGGGTAAAGCGTAAAGAAGAGTTAAATATATAAAACTCAAAAAGTGGAAGTAATTTTTCATCAAATTGAAAATAAATAAAATGTTCCTAAAATTTAACATAGTAGAGCTAACAAATAGTAGTATCTACACAATGAATGCGATAAACAAAACAATCAGAAAGAGATTTATGAATTGAATCATGAACAAGAGGAAGAACTCATACATGTATTATGTGTTTTCTAACATTAACAATGTCTTTTGGAATGTTATTTTTTACTTGGAAACTTTGAAACAGAGATACTGGCATGCAGGAAATGCAAACATGTTTTTGTCAGTTTTAGAAGGAGAATATGTTAACTACATTTATTTTAAATTAAACTAATTTTCATCACAAACTCCAACACTAATCCCCAACACACACAGATACCAGGACACTACTAACACTAAGGTAAAAGACATAGGACAGAAACACCAATATATATTTATTAAAATTATTATTAAATATTGAGATTAAAACCTATAAGAAGTCTATTTTACATGTACAACTAATCACAATTTACCATTATAGCATAATTTCTTTTTTTCAATTTTTTATTTCAAGTATTAGCAAGTTGTGATAGGGCATATCTTTGATCTCTAAAGTCTTAAATATTTAAAATGAGATACATTTGTCTTTCATCTAAAACCAATCAATCATCATCATTGAAAAAATGTGCTCTAATAGAAAAAAGAATAATATATTTTATATTGTTACTCAGAGTTCAAAACAAACTTGTGCGCGTACTAAAAATATATACAATAATAGTAATTTGAAACTAACATGGAAAACAGTAACAATAGAAATAACAATTGCAAAACAGAGAGAAAGTGAGAAACAGAAAAAGGCAACAAAAAGAATGAAGAATGTAACCTGAAGTGAGGAAAAAAAGAGAAACAAAAAAAAACGTAGCCCTGATCAAAGAACTGCTGCTTCTTTTTTTTTCTTGAAGAAGAACGGATGCTTCTTTTTGATTTGTGTAAAATCTCTAGTGTTTCATTTTGCATCAGGTTAATAAATTCATCATCATATTGTTTTTGGTAATAAATAAATACACATTAATTCCATTCGGTTGTTATGATATGTGTAATGATTGTTTCCATTCTATTGTTATGATATGTGTAATGATTGGTTTGATATTTTGATAACTGAACTTTCGAAATGGATTTGTTTTTTGAAATAATTTTTCAAAATCTATTTAATTTCAAATTAAATTTTTTAGGATGTTTTAAATTAATAGCAGTTCGGGGAAGTGGAAGTTGCTGATATAGGTCTTGCGTTACAGCAATTGATGGTGTGGTTAGGAATCAAAGAAACAAGATTTATTTGTATTGAAACTAGAGGTGTCAGTTTCACGAACTCTTAATTATTGACTTCGGTCTACACGTTGAAAGGAAAAAAAAAATTATAATTTAAAAGGTTCCAACACTAAAAGTCTTCTAAAATTTTGTATACTTAATGGGCCTATAGGGCCACTTTTCAAAAAACAAAAATGATTATTTTTTTAAAAAAAAATTTGACAATTTTTTTTTGATTTTTTTTGATTTTTTCACCGATAAAAAATTTTCAATTTTTTTTCGATAAAAGATGATTTACAATTTTTTTTGAAATTATTTTTGATTCGAGAAAAAAAATTGATTTTTTTTGAGAATTTGTTTTTTATTTTTCTCACAAAATTTTTTGAGAAAAAAATAATTTAAAACTTTTCTAAGAAAAAAATATTTTTTAATTTTTTTCGATATTTTTTTGAAAAAAATAAATTTCAAAAATTTTTCAAGAAAAAAAATTTTTAAATTAACAAAATATTGAGACCTATAAGCCTTCTCCCTTAAACCCCATGAAATAATGGGCCGGGACTTTAAAAAAATTATTTTGATAGGGGCTTAATAAAAAAAAATTTAAAGAGAGCCTTAAAGTTGAGAGCTTTTTTTACGGCTCTAATTGAAACGGTTGGGAAGACGGTCGTGTTTAATTTTTTTTTTTTTTAATGGAATATTGTTCTTTCAGTTATAAAACCAAAAAATTTAAGATAACAAAAAATGAAAAATAGTTTTCTTTTTTCAATTTAGAATTTATCATCATCTTTTTCTAATCATTCTTTATTTGTAAGTTTTTAAATTTAATACTATTTGTCAATTCGCAAAGTGAATTATTCAAACATCAACATGTTTAATTAGTAACTATGATCAAAATTTACATCCATTTTTAAAGTTAATTAGTAAATTCCTTGACTATCTTCTTAGTTTAGCCAATAATTTTTTAAAATACTTCTTTTTAATATATTTTAAAATTGATATTTTTAATATAATTATTACTTATAATTACATAATTTACACTTCAAAAATATTGGAACAAATTGGTGGGGTGGAGAATAAACTATCAAATGTTCTTTGGGAAATGGAGATGCTATATGGTTCATCTAAAACTAAGTAACCCAAAAGATCTAAACAATCAGTAATATTTTTGTTTGTTTTCAGTGTTTTGAGTGCAAGATAAAGAGGTTTTGAAATTTTTCAATTTTTTTGACTTCAAGGTAAACGATTTGAATATGTTTGGATTTCTACTTAAAAGTTTAAATATATGTTTGAAATTCAAAATGAGTTCTCCTTTGTGTTTTGTTAATTGTGAAATGTCATTTGCCGTTTAGAAATATTAAAATAATTCTGGTCCATTTTGCTAAAGTAAGTGCGACTGTTTTTTTTTTTTTAAGTGTAGTTTTTTTTATTATTTTATTGAAAAATTTTATTTCTAGTTACACCGTTTCTCCTTTTGATTTCACGGAGGTTGTCACGTATGGTACAGAAAAATAGTTGGCACCAAGTAGTATTCGAAATAGTAAAAGAACTATTAATTGAGCTCTAATAGGAAAAATAATCAAAAATACAGCAGGGGATTTTGCACAAAATATCGAAAAGAGAAATAAATATTAATTAAAATATTATAATTGAAATTTTTAAAAGTTATATAGTTTCTTTTAAAGTTTCACACAATTTATATATAGTCGACAAGTTGAAAAAGTTAGAATTTCAATTCTCACAAGTTTTATAATTTTCACAAGTCACACAATTTTTACAAGTCACACAATTCACACAAGTTTTTAAAACTTCACACAATTCAATCAAATAAAATATATCCATTTTACTATTTTCATCTTTGTCGAAAACTTTTGTCTTGAAAAATGCATCAATTTTCTTTTGTTTAAATATCATGTCACTAATAAAAAAAATATACGATTTAATTAAAACAATTCACAATTAAAAAATATTATCACACTATATCATACATTAACAGTTTAACATGTAAAAATTTGTTAATAGATAGTAGTTGAGTTGCTAACTAGTGTGTTAGAGTTTGTCCGATATTAGTCAATTTATCCTTCGATATTAAGTAATTTGTCTATAAATTGAGTTTGTTGTATTACTTTTATTATATTTTATTAGTATAAATTCGAAGAGAGTGAGAACAATTTGAAGAGAAATATGAGAAAAAAAAGGTACATAAAGGAATAACCGAAATGTCTACTAAAAAATAATTTTAAAAAACCTAGAGATATGGTGCCTCTACCCGCTCTCTCTCTCTCAGAAAATCTACACTACAAATATATGTTAAAAAAAAAAATTAAAAAATCTAACCGTTACATTATCATGTTTTTTTGGTAATAAATAAATACACATCAAATCCATTTATTGTTATGAGATATGTAATGATTGGTTTGATATTTTGATAATTAATTGTACGGTCACGCGTTTTAATAAATATTATTTTATTTTATTTTGGTATAATAGAATATTGTTCTTTCGATTATGAAACCAAATAAAGTTAAAATAATTAAAATAAAAAATAGTTTTTTTTTAATTTAAAACTCATCATCATTTGTTTTTCTTTTTAATAATTATTATTATTAGTTTTCTAAATTTAAAAATGTTTGTTAATTCTCAAAGTTAATTATTCAAACATTAATATCTTTATTAGTAATCAGAATTAAAATTGACATCTATTTTTAATGTTATTTAATGAAAATTTTAATCCATCCTGAAATTTTTTTAACACACACTAACAATTTAACTTCGTTGAAAAAAAAGTCTAACAAAACTTCTTAGATTTTTAAGTTATTATCATTCAACATCATAATCATAACATTGTAATTAAAGCCACTGGTTTGTAATTTTCAGTAAAAGTTTGGCCTATTTATCCTACTCTTTATACGTAACATTATCTCGGTATTTTTAACTTTTAGAATTACAACATAAATAAAGTAGATTTCTGGGTTGTTACGAGGAATTCTTGCTCCCTGACGTTCTTTGGGCCGTTGAGAGATAATCACGAGAGAGAATACATACGCAACTAAAAAGAGATTATTAAAGTTAAGTTTTTTTTAGGTTAAGTTTTTTTTAGGTTGTTATTCAAAGAATTATAGATAAATTATCCATCATTAGATGGCACCAATTAAAATTAGACAGTTAATCTATTTTTCCTCTCATATTTATAAATATAATTTTACCGATTTTTATATATACTTTATGTCATTTTCACATTGACCAATTACCATTAATTAGTCTTTTGTTCATTTATCTTTTTATTTTATTTTATTTTGTTCTCTTAATTATTTTTTGTTCTGTTTTAGTTTTCAATTTTGCTTCCATATGCCACATTAGTTTTTTCTGTGAAATTTATTAAAATAACGTTAACTATGTATTACATGTCAATTAAGTCTGTTGGATGGGTTGTATAAGTCATCCATATTAAAGTAAAAAAAATTACACAATATTAGTCAAAATTAGAAAGCATCCAAAAAGAAGAGGGATAAGGAACAACGACAACGATGAGGCCATGTTCTTTTTATTCAACCATTTTTGTTTAGCATTTAGGGTTTTATTTTACTTTAGGGTTTTTTGTTGTTTTAGGTTTTTGAAACAAAAGTTTTTGTTTTCTTCAAAAAGTTAGGGTTTTGTTTTCGTCCATGAATATTTAATTGATGTCCTTGTACTTGTTGTTCTCATGTGGTCCTTGTGTGTTTTGTGGTCACAGTATTAGGTTTTTGTTTATTTTCAACTTTTGCTTGATCCCTATCATTATTCCATTTTTTATAGAAATGATTTTGATGTTTGTGCATGTTATTTTAATAGGTGTGGTATGTTTTCTGATTTGTAGATCATGGAAGGTAGATTTGAGTGTGTGGTACATCATGGGGTTGCTTAGGGAATTTTAATCATACAGATCGCCTTGGAGACAACATGAGTTTGTGATCCAGATTGGTAGTCCTTTTTTGAAGGTAATTTGAAGGTGATGGTTATCCATGTGTGAGTACTATGTGGTATTATGACCCATCTCATCCAAATGATCTTCTTTTATTTAAGGATGACAATGATGCAAGTAGGATGCATAACTTAGCAAAGAAGCATGACAATGTGCATTTGTTTATTGTGCACTCAATGTCACAGTCCATTGTAATTGAAAACATTGAGGAAAATGTGAGGATTGGCATTGTGCCTAGTGTTGTAAGTGAGATTCGAGCTAACATTGAGCATAATTTTATTGTACATGACATTGGGCCTCATGTACAAAAAGGCCGTGTAGAAAGTGTTTAAAAAGAGCCCGAAGAAAATGTTGGTCTTGAAGAGGGTGAACATAGTGATGACAATACTTTATCGATTCAATTTGATGATACAGAAGAAGAGATAGGTGATATAGATAGTTTTGATGAGAGAGTTGTAATAAATGAGGTTGATAGGAATGTTGTTGTTGAAAAAGAAGTTGTTATTGAGAAAACTGTCAAAAAAAAGAAGTGGTAAATAAGACAGGTAAAGGTAAAGAAGTAAGTGAAAAAGCTGATAAAGGGCAAGAAGTGGCAAGCGATAGAAGGATAAACGAAAGGAGGTGGCAAGTGAGAAAGGGGATAAAGGGAAGGAATATGTTGCAAGGAAACAAGCAGTTAATAAGTGTTGCACAAAATCTACAAGTCTACAAATTTGCCTAAATAGTAGTATAAAAGAGTAATGTATCCTTATGGATTAATTTAACAATTACAAAACTAAACATGATTTTATATTATTTAGACAAATGAAAAGTAGGGTTGATTTGCAGTAATATAATTGTAAGAATTAAAACGAAAATAGAAAACAAATTATATTTCAACATAGAGAGGACCTAGGGTCATGGTTTCACTTGTAATTTCAATACCTCAAATCCTGGTTTTATATGAATCCTTTATTTGTTATCCCAAATTATCAATCTCCCTTCTAAACCTATTTGATCATCCAATGTAATATTATTTTTTCTAAATTAATTATTTGATTGATAATACAAAAAATATAATTAAGAGAATGCATAAAAAAACTATGAGATTGAATGATTGAAAGATTAGTATCTATATTTCATCATACAAGAATCCTAATCTCAATTATCCTACAGATCTACCAATTAATTGTAATTGATCATTAGTCAATTGATTGATTAAAGCATGCAAAGGTTTGTCATCTAAAAAATGTAAATAAAATAATAGAATAATTTAATTGAGATAAGTAATAAGAATCCAAAATAGAACTCGAATTAAAACTAAGGCATAATAAAAAGTATCTCAATCACAAGATCCACCAAAGACCTAAAAAAATTTAGTTACTCATCGACATATAATAAATGAAATAAATAATAGATATGTTCATCAAATTAAAAACAAAAAAATAAATTCTTAAAAAGAATAAATTTTTGGTCTAAAATTTGAGACACTTTACTTCAAATTCAACTATTACTAAGTCTCCCAAAATGTGTTTTGTTGATTCCTCATGTGATGCTATTGACCTTAATGTGTGGTTCTTTTCAATTATGTGGCAACCTTGTTGCCTTTTATATACACTATTGTTTTTTGGGAGCAAATATACAATAAAGTTAATTACACTTAAAAACTAAGCAAAAATATAGTATGTTTCTTCTCCTATCTTAAATGTTTACAAATAAACAAAAATACATATTCAGATTGGTCAATCCGAACATGTAAAAATCACACCTCTAGATTAGTCAATTCGGACATATAACATACAGCTCCGGATTAGCCAATTAAAATAAAATTTATAAATTGAGAAGATTTGGAGGTGAAAAAAGAAAATTTCAGAAATATACTATTAGAAATGAAAAAGTTCCTCCATCATTTTGTGACTTCTAATTACTAATCAATTTATTGTTTTCAACTTTTGCACCTTTCTCTCGATGGAAGTTATCATTTCAAAGTTGCAGCAGAGGAAAATGTTTGAGGCAATTAGTTTCCAATCAACTACTGTGAAATATGTTTGGTAACAGTCAAAAAACAAGTAGCAACACAAAACTGGAGAATATATCATGTATAATTTGGCTAAAACATTCACTTCATAAACCTCAAGGACACAACTTTCACCCCTCCAAACCAAACTGGAGAATATATCATGTATAATTTTACTAAAACATTCACTTCATAAACCTCAAGGACACAACTTTCACCCCTCCAAACCAGTGAAAACAAAGACAAGAATCAAAATTTCACAATAAGGAGGAAAAGAGAATTAATATTACTTTTTAAAAAAAAAATAATAACACAATAAATAATTAAATGCAAGAAAAAATACAGCGACTCCACAATAAAAATTGAGAAGGCACTGAAAGGGACAACAGCAACCTGCAATAAAAAAGTAATAGCCGTCATATGTAAGTTGTTTGATTGAACACAGGTTGTATTTTATAAAAATGCAGCAATTTAGACATAGTTGTTGGGCATTGTCCTAACCAAACTACAGGTAAAATTTGTCATTTGTCGAGGCTAACATTGACCTGTAGAGATTCACTTATCAGAACAAGGTAAGCTGAACACCGTCCAACCAAACTACATGCAAAGTTTGTCTTCTATGGAAAACTACCAAGCCATATTAACATTGATTTATATCCTAAGGAATTTGTAACAACCACAAATGCATAAATCTTCTTAGAGATATCCTAAAGGAATTTTTTACAACCATTAATGCATAAGTCTTCTAAAAGGTGAGGGTTTAGAAGTTGCTACAATATTCAGGATCATAGGAACATGGATCTGTTGATGATATTCTGTAGATAACTGATATACCATTTCACGTGAAACAATTTTTAATGTTTCTCTCAGAGGAAGCATACCTGATAAAGGCAGTGATCATCAGCCAGGCCAAACAGCTCCACTTAAAACTATATAACACAAGACATTTCTTCAAAAATTGTTTGATACGTAAAACAAAGAATTGGGTAAAATTTTGTTGTTCATTGTTTGCACGGTCAACTCCTTGTAGAAAATGCTGACAATGCATTTGCGTGTGCTGGTGATAGGTTGCTCAGAAGGGGTTGCATTTGTTGCCCATATAATGAAATTAGATGAGAAAAAGCACTGCCTACTAGAGCTTTGACTTCAGATGTCTCAACAGGTGATGCCGCCACTTGAGCAAAAATATTAACTAATTCAGGGATAAGGGAAACCATCTGCTTTGCAGGTAAAAATGGACAATGTAAATTAGGTAGGAAAATATTACTGCCGGGGGAACAACAAAACAAAGAAAGGATCTCAACATTTTTGAAAAGAAACAATTACCTGTGGATTGGATGAGAATACAAGAGTAGAGACACAACTATAGACAGCCATGGACTCCTCGTGGTCTTCTTTCAATGGAAGAACTCTCAGGAAAACAGGAAGAACCTGTACAACGGAACCAAGATATATGTAGTCATGCAGACAACATCCAATAACAAAGCATTTAGTTAACGGGTATAAACATCCAAATTGAACATAAAAAATTAGAAGGGCAACATGCTATAAGTTTATAAATTCATATTTAATTGAGCAAGAACAAGCAATACAAATAAAGCAGGCAATCACCTGATTTAATGGGATAGATTCAGGGTGCACCATAATCATCCTAGCCACAGCACCAGCTGCATTATCCCTCACAGCTTCATCAGGCTCAGACTCACCAAACAAGGGATGAAGCCCACGTAGTATGTTGTCATAGTATCTAGTATTGGATTAAAGAAAATGCAAAAAGAAGGAAAATGCAAGGTTCTACATAATTCAACCATAAAAGACGGCATACATCAACTAATATTGATTGACATAAATTATCATATATAAGTATACTCAATAAGCTAACATACATTAACAGAATGATTCGTGTATAGTAATCAAATGGGTAGCATGAAAAGGATACTTCAAAGCTGAATCGCCGCCATTTTTGCATAACTCTCCAACACAAAATGCAGCATTCCTTCTATTTGTTGCATCAGACGATGCTAATTCTTTAAGCACCAAAGGCATCACTCGCTGAGAAAAATAATATCACAAATTTACAAAACAATTACAATTCTCAAAATACTAATACTGATAAAATAAAATTAGAAATTGAAAAAAAAAAAAAAAGAGAATTACATCCACATAGGTTGCAATAGGAAAGCCCATGTTCTGAGCAACTTCAGCAAGGCAGGCAACAACCATAGTCCTATCTTGTGGGGGACGAATAGCTTTCTGCAGTTCACAGTGAGAACATTAGTTTATGATTTTATTCTAAGTTCTAACTGTAAACCCTATTGGTTGATAACTCACTGCAAATTTCATCAAAGGATCAAATAGCTGTTCAAAAATGGGAGCAAATTGAGCACCCATGGACTTCGCAAATGCAGGGAGAAGATCAGAAACTGCATCCATAAGCACTTCATCATGTGCACTATCATCGTCATCAATTTCACTGTCAGACTCTATCAGCTGACAAGCAGATTGCTCCCGGAGCAACAATAAAGTTGCATCAACAAGCTTTGGCAAGTCTGGTATCAGAGTAAATCTCACATTAACATCAGCTCAGAAAAATAACATTAAACGAGTCAATGGATCAAATAATTCTGCACTTACATGGCTCAAGAGTTGCATAACCATAATCTCTAATGATGTCAGCCACGTTAGTGCAAGCTTGAGCAACCACTTCCTTGTCATCATCTTCAACCATAGTCTTGATGCAAATATTCATCACAGTATCTGTACAATCAATCAGAATCAATAGATATAATGAACTGCTGATCATGACAATAACAATAAAAAAAATCTCACAGACTCAGTTAATGTACTTACCAAGAATTTCTTTTGCTTTGGCAGCCCCTTCCTGAAAAGTAAGGGTGGTGTCAATTTTAATCTTAGTAAAAATAAGAGACTTAAAACCAAAGAGAAAACGCACATTTTGTCAGATACTATTGTGTAGTGGCCCTCTCCACATAATAATCAATCACGACTCCGACTAACCAAAATAGAAACTCTTGTTGTTAGTGTTAGAGAGGTGTGTTTATGAGAAATGTATTGCACTGGTGCCCAAGTGGAGCATTCAGCTGGTTAAGTAATCTAGTTGCTTCCAGAAGCTTCTACACTTGCTAGTCAGTTATTCTGGTATTGCTAGTTAGCATTAGTTAACTGAAGGTTCCATTAGTCAATTAGTTTACATTTATCTATTAGAAGCATCAATTTCAGACCAAGTTTACAGCAAGCAACTCTCAGATTATCTCTAAACTTTTCCCTCACTTTCTATCATTTTCCTTTACTTTCTCACTTGCAGGATTTGTAGATTTTGTAATATAATATAATGTTACAACCTCATACAGTATGGGGAACATAAAAAAGATAGGACCAGGAAACAGAAGTTCATTTACGAAAAGGAAAAAGTGAAATGTTAAAAGAAGGAAACAGGCATTAATTTACATTTTGGCTTTGGAAGATTGCAATGGCTGCAGTTAAAGTATCTGCAGTTAAAATCAAACACACATCAGCATTCAATGATTAAATTATATACAGTTAGTGAAATAAAACAGGTATTTGAGAACACGGATAACATAGCAATATGTGCATACGAATCTTCATGAGTAAACATGTAAAATATCATGTAGAACGGGCAGTTCACTTCCACTGAATTATCTTTTTCCTTCTTTTCCTCGTTGGTTTTGTATGGAGCATATGATATGACATGGTTTGAGTATAAGGCTTAATGTATTGGCATGGGATTCATGGGCCGCATGATTAAGAAGAAATTTAAACATGGTAAAATGCATTTTATGCTTAAACAACCAGATACAATTACTTAAGTACAAGATTCCTGCCATGCGTTAAAAGCATGAAACAAACTACAGAAAACAAAGTGTAGGTAAAACAAATAAACACAATTTAGAAGAACTAACAAAATTCAGATAGTTTCCACCTACGTTTTAAAGCGATGATTGCCTGAAGTCTAACATCCTCGTGAAAATAACTAGAGTGTTTAACCAAGATTCTCAGCGTCTCCTCCAAATAGCTAAAATGATTTAAGAAATCAAAATTACCTTTTGGTGTTGATTATCTGTCATGATAGGAAGGACTAAAAAGAAAGCAAAAAGTAATTCAGGCAAAGGATACGGAGCATAAGAGATGGTTGTATGCTGTGCAAATAAGCCAAGGGCTTGGGTTGCAGCTGCCTTTTCATCCAACACTCCAGTTCTAATACTTATATTACGAACTCTTGGCTCATCATGAGCTTCATCATCTGATGAAACTCCCTCAAAGCCATTGGCAATATCATCATCACACTCATCAATGTCAATCGCAGAGCCATCATCAAGATTGCAGGAAGAAAACGCAAGAGGCACAACATGAGGAAGATACTGTTTACCAATACAAAATTTCACTGGTAAGAGTAAGTATGATATAGGAATCACATAAAGTCAATATAAACAGACCTGCGCAAAACTGTCACCCAAAATCTCAGCAACATTGCTGAAGAATCCATGCGTGTACTCCCGAAGCTCACTAAACTCCAAACCAAACCCCTAAAAATAACAACAGAAAATCAAATTATTCCAGGAAGAAGGTAAAATGCAAAAGCAGCAACGGCGTTAAAGTATGAAGGTAATTACAGAAATTGCAGCTTCTATATAAGGAGGTAATATTGGTTCCATTCTCATTTTTCCAACAGACATTGCAACCATTCCAACTAGTTCAGTCGCTCTGGCACGTGAACGTAGATCCTCATCATTAGTTAGCACCATGAAGTTTTTCATCAACTCTAAAACCCTTTCAGCATAAGGAATGAAAGCTTCCTCTGCAGCAGAAGCAATAGAACCAATGGCAGACTGCAAGGGTGTCCAGGAGGAAAATATAGATTTAAATATCAACATAATTACTCAATAGATGTTTCATCATAATTATAACAATCTTTACAGCATACAGAATCCTCCCCATACCATGCATGTTTCTTTTAAAATACGTGAACTGTTTTGGAGAGCTGCCAACAGTCTTCCCATCAAAGGATCTAGAAAAGGAAGGATTTCTTCACCCATGTTCTCGCAAAAAGCAGCCAAAGCATAGTATGACTTTTCCTGCACAAGTTTAAATGTAATGCTCATACAGCATGCAGATATTTATTTTGGTAGTAGACTAGTAGCAGATAATCTATTATTCTATTGTATCGACAAACCATTCTCTTCTCAAATGTATACCTTTACTTCGTCAGACGCATCCTCAAGAGCATTTAAAATACAGGGAAGAACACTCTCATAATGGGACACAATTTCAGGCTGTAAGTACTCAGCAAATTGACCCAAGGCGAAGGAGGCTGCTCCTCTGACCATTTGTTCTGGATCCCTGAGAGCTCCCAGGACAATAGGGAGAACAGGGTCCAGCTTATTTTTCATGAGTTCCAAACAACCTTCAGAAATGACACCCAATGCAGTAACAGATGCTTCCCGAAACTTTGGATTTGCACTTTGACAGCTTACAGAAGAAAATTCAAAAACAAGGGGGAAAACATGCTTTGGGATGTTCAAAGCCATTGTATCGATAACTTCTGCAGCAGCTCGATCTGGTGCAAGATCATCATCTTCGTTTTCGTTTGTTGACTCAGCAAGCAAAGGGCATAAAACATGTAAGATAGGTATGATCAGCTTATGCTTTTTCAAAGTACCGGACTTGTATTTTGCAAGCCATGAAATAATCTGAATTGCCTGTTAGATAAAGACAGTAGCATGAAGGTAGTGAGCAAAATAAATATTGAAGCAAGAGTATAAAAAGTCATAGCAATATATACTTTATGATCTGAACCAACCTGATGGCGTGTGTTAGACTCCAAACTTAGATTTGAGCAGACCTCAAGGGAGAACTGCACTATGGATTTGACTGAATCTCCAAGGAGAGGTGCAGGAGATTCAATCAACTCATCGAAAATTTCAAAAGCAATTATGGCAACATCTTCTTCTCCTGAGGCAAGGCACTGTCTTGATACATTTAAGATGCTTGGAATAAACTCACGAAATTTAATCTGTATATTTATGAAATAATTTTAGTAAGTAAAACTTGAATGAAATACACCATATGCACAGCTGAATAGTAAAACATAATATAAGAAGCAATACATTGAACTAAAAAGTTGAATACAAGCCTACAACTGGTTTCATTATAGCTTTACATGATTGCAATGTACATCAAAACATCAATGTTGAGTTACTAATACTACCTATGATGTATAACATCATGAAAAAAAAATTATTGCTGCCGCTGGGTGAAAATTTATTTCAAACAAAACATGTTATTCTTTTGAAAAACACTACAGCTCACACTGTTGAAAAATACTGAGCACAACATTTTGTCACTAAGACCCTGTATTGACACCAATGAAGTACTTGAATTTCCTAAAAAAGCTGATTGTTGAAGAAACCGTTCATAATAAAGAAATCTCCTAATATGATTGTGTCCTTCGTGAAGGGGGAAAAACCCTTGCGGGACATTCATTCGCATTTTTTATTCAGATTCCAATAACACAACTCTACTCTTTTGGTTCTTTCTATCTGGTTTTCCATCACTTTTTCTTTGAGTTCCTAACAGTCACATATTGAAGTTTCTGAGTTGTGAACTTATCACCGCCAATATGAAAATCCTTAACTAACGACCGTCTGACAATGAAATGCACATAGTTCACTAACATGACGAAAAAAATGAAAGTTGATAGAAACATAAAGATATTTCCTCGTGTTATCTAGAGGCAATCACATGAATAACACTGGCTTACCACTTCATCCCCATCATTAGTGAATTCCATGAACGATCCCACTGCCCTGGCAAATTTGACACAGTTCTTCATAAGCAAAAAAAAGGATAACGTAATAAATAATTGCTTCGAAGTTTGTACAGAATCACAGATACAATTGAACCAATAATAGATGCTAACTTACTTGAGGGCAGCAACTCTAACTCGGTTGCTAGTTTCATCTTGTAAGCACTTGAGTAGAAGAGCTTGCAGATCTGCAAAATGTGGCCGAAAAGCACTCCCAATTGTTTCCGTTAAAGAGCTGAAGAGAATTAATGCCACCTAACATTCAAAAGCAACAAAGCTTGGTTATATGTTGTCTATCAAACAGGAATGCGAGATCTCAAGTGTTAAACAAAAAAGAACGAAGTCAGGAGCTTGCAACAAATGATTTCCATAATGAATGTGTGAGAGAGAGAGAGAACTCTAAGCAGAACACAGAAAAGTGACACATAACTTCACATCATCTACAAAAGGTGTCATACATGCAGCTAAGACTAGGTGTATACTTGGTTTCCCTTGTGGATGAGGTAAAAATGATTCTAGAGGTGTAGAATTGATTTTGTCTCCTTAATTGATTCTAACTTGAAGCTAGAATTTGAAGTTTTTGCTTCTACAATTGAATTTTAGCCTCAAACTTATTGTTCAACTCAATTTTAATCAAAATCAATTTTACCAAATCAATTCATTCAAAATCAATTTTAGTCAGCGCATAATCAATGACGCACCGACAAAGGTAAAAATCATCTTCTCTGAGATATAAGTTGTGCTCAAATTCTATTATAGGTTTCACATAGCAAGACCAACTAATAAAATATCCAATGCAAGTGGAGAATAGTTATATGCTTAAGTTGTTCTCAAGTCTCAACCAATCTCACTTACATATACACTATATGAACAAAATTTACAATTGAAATTCGAGCAGGAGAATACAATACAAGTAGAAAATTGAAACTTACTTCACGATGATCTTCCTGCGGACTCTGACTACACTGAAAGAGAAAAGGAAATAAATCCGGCCACTCACCGGACGGAACAGCATACTTTGCAACAATGCTCACCACATTGGCACTCGCTTTTCTAACAGGAGGACTTTATGCACGTAAACAAGATTAATTAATGAATAAATGATAATTGATAATTATGAATGCATTTGAGGAAAATTGATTAAGTAATTAGGTGATAATGAAGGTAGATACCTGTGTTCCATGGTGATGCTTTCGATGAGTGATTGTTTGACGAGGTGTTTAATTTGAGGAGAAAGTTTGGACCAATGACCGGTGATTTTTTTACGGAGGAGGACGGCGGAGAGTTGGCGGACATTGGGGGTTTTGGCGGTGCGTAAGTGATGAATCAAAGCAGGAACAACCTGTGGGTCCTTTGAGAGGCGTTTTATTTGGTCTTCAGCTTGACGCCTTGCATCGTTGTCTGGCATCAGAAATTGAATCAACAAAAGCTCCAGAGACTGCGCCATCTCTCTCTCTCTTTTTGCCTCTGTCTCTCTGTTAGTGAGGGTTTTGCTTTCTTTTCAAGGGACTTTGGGCGAGGAAGGTTTTATACTTGAAATAAAATATTATTAATATTAGTTATTCTTTTTTGACAGGATGGTAAGTTATTATTATGCCAGTAATCTACAACTATTTTTCCAAAATTTTACACCTACCCCCATAATTATAAACTTCTATACTCCTACTGTCGCTCAAATATCAGAATTCTATCTCTTTATTATTAAGTTTTAATTTTATTATCAAATATTAGTATTGTGGATTGAATATGAAAAAACTGTGATTTTGTCTAAAAGTACAAATTTGAAAATAAGATATATATTTTAATGAAAAATATAAAGATATATGAATTTGTGATCGCTGGTATAAAATTAACAATTAAAAATTAGTTATAATCGAGGTTATAAATATTATTACAATCAAAAAATATTATTACAATATTCCTTACCAGAAATAAATATGGCAACATAATCCGCATTTACGCATATTTATTTGAACCCGTTTGATTTGGGTAGATAAAACTCGTTTTGATTGAATGCAGTTGCGGGTATGGATTTTTTCCGAAATTAAAATTCGGGGCGGAGACGGGTTTAGGTTGTGATATCTACACTTACATTTAAACCCACTCTACAAGTAATATTACAGCAATTTTTAAATTTTCTATAGATATACATATTGAATATACTTAATATTTTTTTAAATATTAATAAGTATAATCTTATCTCTATAGAAATAATTTTTTAATTTTATTATTGTCTAATAATAATTATTTTATTATATTAATTATAATATATATGATTTTTAAATTTATAATTTTATATATATAATTGGGTGCGGTGTGGGCAGGGAAACTCGAACCCTGTTGCGGCTGAAATGAGCACCAAAATTCCACATCCGCTATAAAACGGAGTGGGTGTGCGTTTTCACCGATTAGTCGAGTGTAAGAGTGGAAGAGGCAAAATCCGCCTCATCCCGTCTCATTGCCATCTAAAGAAAAAATGGCTTATTTACTACTCACAACAACTAGACTTTTATATAAAATATAAAATCAAAATTAAATTTTATTATTATATTGTTATATAAAAAATACAGCACCAAGATAAAAAAAAATTTATAACTTAATTTATAACTTCAAACATATTTTTATACTTTCTTTTAGATAAAAAAATATCTTTTATAGTATTTCTAATTGAGGGCACCAATGAAAGGTATAAACCTCTCTAAACATAAATTATAGTAAAAAATAACATCCATTAAAAATAAAATTTTAATTCTTTCATTTAATAAATTATAGTCAAAATAACATCTAAATTTTAAATAAGGCCAAAATATTAGATGAATTACATTTCAGAAAGAAGACTAAAATCATGTCATTTTATATAATTTTAAATGAAAAATCACTTTAAATTTAACGTTAAAGTATAAAAGACATTTTTAATAATAAAAATAGTGTTTTTTTATAAATATTTTTCTTATCGTTTAAGAAAGATAAAAGACATTTTTAATGATTTATTTGAAGTTTTGAATTAAATAAATTAAGTTAAAGTATGCCGGTGCATTTTTGTCTATTATCAGTCAATTAATTAATTAAATAAAAAGTTATTGAGTTCAACCATAGTATACAAGCTCTTTCCCAGTTCTTTCCCCTCATTTCACCGATTCCATTATCGTCTCTATGATCTGATCTCTTTAGTTTCTATTAAATTACAAAAATGAGAAAACGCAGCGTTTATGCATGGGGTGTAGCTCTAATTTGCTTCATAGTACTCATGATCGTAACCCCAGCTATTCCTCAGTCCCAAGATTACCATAATTTCGCCGACCAACGCACCTTCTTTGGTAACTACTAACCCTTTTTACTCTCCAATAATGGGTTACCTTCAAAATTTCAACTTGCTTTGTTTTAGGTCTACTTAATTTTCTATTAATTGTTTTAATTTGTAGGTATTCCCAATGCACTTAATGTGATATCCAATTTCCCTTTTCTTGTTATTGGTCTAATTGGACTTATACTTTGTTACCATGGAAATTATTTTAAGCTCAGGTATTATTCTATTTTGAGTATTTTCAATTTGAGTCACAATATTGTTAATATTATGTTGTATTGCTCTTGTTGTTATTGATGATATTAATGAATTTTTATTCCAAAAGCTTGCAAGGTGAATTGTGGGGTTGGACATGTTTCTATGTTGGTGTGGCTGCTGTTGGGGTTGGATCTTCATACTATCATCTTAAGCCAGATGATGCTACCCTTGTTTGGGATAGGTTACCTGTGAGTTTCTTCTATATTGAAACTCATTGAAGCTATGAAGCACTGACACATATATTTACTGTTACTAACTCTGACATGTTTATACTGATAATAATAATTTGAAAAATGTTAGAAATTGAAAGTGACAATATCGTGTCACCGTTGGACACGCCTTAAATCTGAAATGTCGATGCTATATAGTATAGAAGCAATTTTGCACTGCTAAATTAATACGCCTTTCCGTTTTTTAGTTTGTCAATTTTAATTCCCTATATGTTATCATTTCAGATGACTATTGCTTTTACGTCGATCATTGCAATATTCATCATTGAGAGGATTGATGAGAGGAAAGGAATGATCTCTATTGTACCTCTAATTTTGGCTGGAATAATAAGCATTGTGTATTGGAGGTAAGTTCACTGCATTTTTTTTATTTTGTTTTGTCTATAATATTTCATTTGCTTATCTTATATTGTTATTGGAAGTTCAGTCATTGATGCATTTGATTTCCTTTTTTCACCTCTTGTTTGATAGGTTTCCTTCTCTTACAACAATAAGTGAAGATTTTTGTTCTTCATATGGATAGAACGTAAAACTTATTGCAAATGATGCAAATTTATTTTCCATTTAGTGCATGTTTGGATTCACTTTTGGGGGAGACACAAATTGATTTTGCTATGTTTGGAGATTTTGGCTTAAAATTGATTTTGGCTTAGAATTGATTCTAATTTGAAGCTTGGATTTGTAGCATTTGTCTCCAAACATGATTTTCCACTCAAATTTATTGTTCAACTCACTTTCACGTGAACGTATCCCAACATAAATCATTTTACCTTAAACCGATTTTAAAATAAAATAGATTTTTATCACCATAGAATGGAACATGTGAAGAATCACGAAATTGTTCAGAATGCTAGGAGTTAGACTAATCCTTTTCAATGTTATTATTAATTTATGTGGTACCCATTTGAGGCTAAATGTAAATTACTTGATCATTCACTTGATTTTTTCTCATGAGATAATTACTCTCATCTTCCATCTACCCAGGTTCTTTGATGACCTTCGTCCCTATGCTTTAGTTCAATTTGTACCGTGCATCGCCATTCCACTCATGGCTATTTTGTTGCCTCCGATGTACACTCATTCAACTTATTGGCTATGGGCTGCAGGTTTGTACTTGTATTACAGTATTGTTTCATCTCGAAATTAACTATAAATACCAACCATTCTTAGATTTCGGTAAATTATTTTCAGGATTTTATCTTCTAGCTAAGGTGCTAGAGGCCACAGATGATGTGGTATACAAATGGACTCATCATATTGTTAGTGGTCATACACTAAAGCACTTGTCTGCAGCAATGGTTCCCGTTTTCTTGACATTAATGCTTGCAAAGAGGAGCCTGGAAGAAGAGAGGTATATTCATGTCCCCAGCAGTAAACTGCATATGATTGATGGACTTAATTATATCCAAGTATGAATTGTGTGCAAGAACACTTTCCAATTATTGGAATTTGTAGTTACTTCAAAATGAGTTGGCATCAGGCTTAAGCACTATTTACTTTATAGTAAAAAGTTTCAGCTTTGATATTGGGTGTACCTGGAGTTTGGAAATAGGAAAGTAGCATTAATAAACTCAAGAAACGGAACCTAGTTGCTGGAGATTTTTCCTGTTTCTCATGTCAATAAGAGCAAGAGGATTACACATTCATCTAGTTTAGGAACCCAATTTGTTAAACAAAGTAAACTGTTCCTATCTTGTTTCTTCGAATCAATATCCACCCGCGATTGTAGCAATAGTGGAGAACTTGTTCATTTTCTATTGCTTGTTTGAAAGCTGATTTACGATTACAATATCATAGTTTGACTACTGCCTTGATATCTTCTGATTGTTGTGGTCTACATGCAGGCAAAGTTTGCTTAAAACATGGAGGATTTCATGGACAAGGATTAAAGAGGGTGACTCCGGTGTTGAGAGCTTCACTTACTCAAGGGTGCAGGTTGAAGAGCCCCAGTAATATCTTTCTACTTACCCAATCAAACACACAAAAAATGCCTATACTGGATTACAGAATATCTGTAACACTTGATTGTGGACCAAGTAAAACAAACCACAGTAAGCTAACTTTCATAGAACGTTAACTGTAATTATTTTATAGCTTGTATAGTTCCTGATTTATATAATATAGTAAGGACCATTTTAGATCTGAATGTGAAGTGTTGTCTAGTTCAATAATGGTATTTTGCTCACCTGCTTCATACACTTGTAGTGCTTGTTGGCACGAGAAATCGTCCAACTATTTCAATGAGACATTAGAATGTGTTTACAGAACTTATGAGCTTTAATTGGTAAGGTATAGATGTTTGGACATTCCTGATATGTTGCTGAGCTTTGATTCCTATCAAAAGCACTAGTAGCATTGTATGAGCAAGTGGGTCATTTAGAGAATGAAGTGCCTTGATTCTTTCTTGTAAAGGTTCACCATCATACTAAGAAGAGATCATTTATTCCTTTGGAGATCACTAGTAATAGATTCTGTATTTAAGGTCCAAGTTCACAAGTGGAACAAAATAAAAGCACCATGGTTCAAATCAAGCTAGTGTCAATTATAGTGGACATCACACTCTTTAGTCAGCACCCAAATCCAAATATTTCTGTATACAAATGAATTTTCAATTAACTCTTCTTTTCTTTTATATTCGAATATTAGCATTCATCTTACATTTCTCTCTTTCTCGTTCATATCACCTCTTAAGATGTAATATATCATCAATTACTAAAAAAACTCCCTCTTTTTTAGGGAATGTAGAACACTGATATTTTCCTCTTTTTTATACTTTGGTAGAGTATGCTAAATCATTAAAAATAAGACTGTGTCAACACATCTCAACCACTCGTGTCTATTACTTTAAAGGTAGTTACCATACAAATTAAATATTTTTGAACATCGAGTGGTTGTGATTAACTGTCAGTGTAAAAACTCTTTACAGTGATTGTGTATATAAATTTAATCATAAAAATAAATCTAACAATATAAAACTTCATGAAACTATGATATCAATATATAGTATTTTCATGAAGTTTTAAATAATTGATATATTTTTTAAATTTGCAAACTTTTCTTAAAAACCACACATGTTGCCAGAATTATGTTTTTGTCTGATGTATACTTCCCATCAGCATAAAGATTGTATCTTTTTTAAGTGTATTTCAGAAGCGATTTTGAAGAGTGAGAAAAGATGTCTTCCTTTTGCTCAGTGTTGCACCTAAGCTGCTTTTTTTTGTGTTCAAATTTACATATAAATGCAAGGTCTTAGATTCGAACTCGGAACAACACATTCAATTTTATAATATCTTTAAGTTCCAGATTATCCCTTTCCTGGAACAAATCTTGGGGAAACAGTTTTACAAAATTAATACTGTCCTTGAAGGAGTGAAAGAGTAGCCGTTGTTGGTGTACGTACATTTGTCAATTGAGTTATAAGTTAAATATTTGAAATATTGATTTTAGTAAAGGGATCGCCACTCTATTTTGAGTTTACATGGCAATATCTGAGTACAGAGAAAATATGCTACGACTAAACCATAATTTATATGCCTTTTGAAGTTGGACGAAGGTCCCAATGTATTGTCATTGTTGGTGGATATGGTCGTCGTCTTATAGCATAATTAAAGGACCAATACTTGCGTGACAAACTTTTATTCATGCAAATGCGCCCTATTTTTCTAGAAATAACGATCAAAGATGCAGTGCCACATGAAAGAGACCTGCAAAATAAGGTCCTTGGCCTTTTTGTTTTACCATTGATGGGGAGTGTTACCATGCTGTCCCTTTTTGTGCTACAAAATGAAAATGCGGTCCCTTTTCTCTACTATCTATCTCTTTTGGAAATATGATATTCATTTATCGACTTAAATATATGTTGGCTTTTTTTTTTTTTTTTTTTTTTTTTTTTTTTTTTTT